>DWKL01001839.1:0-13774 GCA_018249415.1 Phareas burnsi | reverse complement strand
CAAATATTGAACAACTTTTAGAGGTTCAAGACGAATACTATATGAAACAATTTTAAAGTAAATTTCTTTTTACTTTTAAAGTATCTAAGTGTACGTAGGTTTTATCCCAACTCCCACCAAAATCTCGTTGAACCACGAAGAGTTTTACCGTTTATATTTATGACCACAAAAAACTTTTCTAGTACGTTATGTTATTAGATTACCACCATGTTTCACCGATGGATGGCGGTGCTGACGTTAACAGTTGTCGCTCTGAGCTACACTGCTGCGAAGCCCGCCCTTGATACAACCCAGGATACGCTAGTGGTCTCTAGATCAGAGAATGAGGTCAGTATATATTTTGTTTAAATTATTGTCATCAAGCCATTGTCTTACAGCTGAACACGGGTTATAGAACAGAAGAAGTAGCATTTGACGATAGTTCACCACGCTGGCCAACAGCATATTGATGATAAACTTCATATACCTTTGAGAACTTTATGAGGAAAACTTTTAGGCCACTAGTTGTTTGAGATATTTTCCTTCGCCGTTAAAATAAGTAATAATTCGTTTCTAACAAGCATGTAACTTTGCAGTAATAGCTTAGTGGTTAAGATTCCGGCCTCTCAAGCTCAGGGGCCGGGGTTCGAACCCCGAACGCACCTGTAATTTTTCCAAGTTATGTGCGTATTAGAAATTAATTATCACTTGCTTTAACGGTGAAGGAAAACATCTTAAGGAAATTTATAAATCCGAGAGTTCTTTGCAAAGTTCTCGAAGGTGTGTGAAGTCTATTAATCCGCACTTGGCCAGCGTGGTGGACTATAGCCTAAGCCTTCTCATTCTAAGAGGTGATCTGTGCCCAGCAGTGGAACATCAATGAATCGGTGACGAATATAATTTTGGAAAATCAGACGTTTATTGAACTGATAAATAATCGTAGAAAAAAATATTGCAATAAGTTTACAGGTAACTAAATCAACAATATACAATGCAGATATCCTAAAGTCATGCCTCAATTCTGAAAGCTACCAACTTAGTCCTCAGGAGTAGTGACGCATCTACGATCTCAGATAGGGCTTCAGTCCTGTTTGAATGTGGTTGCCCATGGGTTGCAGAGGCCGCTTAATATCAGGCGGGCTGCACGCTCGTTTGCTGCTCTTACATAAAAAAGCCGCGGGGCCATGCGCGCTTCAAAAGCGTTATTTACATAAGTCTAATTTATCATTTTCGATAGGGCTCGACAGCTTCAACGCTGCCAAACGACATGACCACCGAAGACCCGAATGCGCCAATCCAGTTGAGTGAGATGGACGTTAAGTCGAAGATTTCGCTGCGGTACGCCCATACAGCGGTGGTGACTCACATACACAATCCCGCCAGACGTGCCCAAGAAACCACCTTCAGGATGCTGTTGCCTGACACCGCTTTCATTAGCAGCTTTACTATGTATGTATTTTTGATCCATTCCCAGTGGTCCTACTGCATAGTCTTACCAGCTGAATTGTTGATAATTTTCTTCCCAATAGTAATTATTATTCTGGATTGAATCAAGCCATGCATCACAAGATGGTATGCGCGTATAATCGTTACCGTGTATCTTTTCTAAGAACCCCACGTGTTCTAAGATGACATTAGAAGTAATTTTACTGCGTTGCAAAAGGCAATAGAGTTTTTATTGCTTCGAGGCATTTCTTTCATATATTCCATTTATAAATATGAAATGGTTGCTTTAAAGACTTTCTGATATTATATCAGTCAAATGAATAATATGTAGTGTTATCTGACGCCTGACCGAGGCATTCGGCGTGCAGTAAATGTTAACTATTGAACCCAATAGGAATTTCCAGAAGGAAAATGATTATTTCTATTCTTAGGCGTCAATCATTATCAATGTGTTACGATTTCACTATGTTTTGGTTTAAAGGTTATGGTAAGACACATATCATGTGATACTTTAGTAACGGATTTGTAATCAATGTCAAGTAGAACTCCTATTCTATTTAGGGTTGACTATAAAGGTCCATGTAGGACAGTGTCCAGTTATCGTCGAATGGACTGCATGCTCGTTTATTACTTCGATGCTATATATATAATCAATTGAATTTGATGATGATTATGATCTGCAGCGACGACTTAACATTAGCTTTCACTGCTTCACTTTTTTACGCTCCTTCGCGTTTGTTACTACCAACACAGAAAAAACAACATTCAACAACAAACTCAGTACACCCTAACTTAAGCTACAAATAAAGTAATAATAATAATAATAATTGAATAAAAAAATGTAACAAAGGATAGCGGAACGTACGCATGTTTCGTTCGTTCTGACATACGTAAGGAATTTTGAATTTTGTGAACAATTAGACTCGTTCATCATCTGGAAGGATAGTTATCAAGGAGAATTGGTCGATCATGGTGTTATATAACTTTTTTTTATGTGCCAGGTAATTTTGCATAATTGGTTAAAACCATAGATTTAGATTTTTTTCACTTGGTTCAAAATCTATGATTAAAAAACTTGTAATGAAACCGAAAAATGCTGTACGTGTGTTATGACATGTTCCCGTCTATGTCTATGTTGTATTATTTTCTACATGTGACCATAATATAAATATAAATTTCAGGACGATTGACGGGAAATCTTACAAAGCGTTTGTCAAAAAAAAGGAGGAAGCGAAGCAAATCTATAGCGATGCGGTGTCGCGAGGTTTCGGAGCGGCACACATTGCTGCTAAGTAAGTTTTACATGTTACATTTCTACTTATATACAATCAAATATAAATCATGATTTTAAATATAACAGACGTAGCCCCACCGTCTACTCTACATCATCTACGTCTAGTCATTTACTTTAACTATAACTACACTTGAACTTGACTTTAAATAACATTTTTAAAATGTTTTTAAATTTTTTAAGTTCCATATTTTATCCATATTATTTTTAGTTGTAAATAAACGCGTGGGAAATAAATGAATTTACATTTACAGGTAGGTATGTTATGAGATGCAATTTTTTATTAAAAAAATCTTATGTTTAAAGAAAAAAAAGAATAATAGACAAGTATATAAAAAAAGCCAGGCATCAAACCACGCACACTGAATAGTACTATACTCGTGATGAAAGTACATCATAAATAATAATAAACGGAAAAAATAAAGCATGTACAATATTTATATTATTAAATGAAAAAAAAAAAAATTGTGTTTTTTAATTTTTATCAGAGACAGTATGAGAAACATGTTTTTTTGTTGTCGCTATACTCAAAACAATGTGTTAAGAATAATACAACGTACAATTCAAATTTATTTTCCTTTACTCAAATTCTATTATCTTAAATTTTCTCACAATTTTTCAACCGGTACTTCAAAAGTTGGAGATGGAGGTGGGAGGGGGGGGGGGGAATAAGGATTCTACGATTATGAAGGCACAAATCTTATCAACTGGGTATTTCTCGACTTAAATAAAAAAAGTCGTTAAGAAATCTCAACAAAAATTTTGAGCTATCGATTTATACCCCTCGGCGTCTGACCTCGAATCATTGACAAGTATGGACTACTACGCCTAATTCATTGTTTTTCATTATTTCACTACACCATTGTGTAGCGGTTTATTGAATACACCTACGTTCCAAATTTTATTTATATAATGCCAAAGTTATATTTTCCGAGAAAAATGTCTTCCATATACAGTTAGACAGATGGACAAGCAAATGGTTAGACGGATAGGCCTAAATTATAAGGGTTTTCCATATAATCCATTGTCAAATCTTCAAGACATTTGTAAGATTAACACAAATTGCCAGGGCTCGTGACTCGAACCACTTCTCGGTGTCTGTGAACGTGGAGCCCCGCAGCTCAGTGGTGTTCAATTTGACGTACGAGGAGTTGCTGGTGCGCCGCCACGGCGTCTACAACCACGCCATCAACCTGCACCCCGGCGCAGTGGTGCCCAAGATGCAGGTTACCGTCCACATCAAGGAGGCGGAGAAGATCTCGACCCTACGGGTGCCCGATATCAGGACTGGCAACGAGATCGATGCGGGCGAGGATGACCCACGTAAGTAATCAGACTCTTCAAATAACTTCTACACGAGCATATTTGATGTACTCACGTAATTCAAACATATATACAGTTTTACATTTTCCTTCTATACTTGTATCATTGCCATTTACCCATTATAGTCCTATTGTTGGCAATGTCTTCAACAGAAGACCTACATATATGACAATCCTGCATAATGGTCTTTGAGTTGTTAAGTCATCCAACTCTAGGGGTTTCAAACTCTTCTATTTCTGAAACAACATCCCCATTGAATATTCATATAGTAATGGGCTGGTAATATAAACAGACATTAAGATATAAAGAGTTGTAATTGCATCATATTTCAGAAAATGGAAATGCTGTAATTCAACGTACCCGAGACGATCGCGAAGCCATAATTACATTCACTCCTGACGCGGAAGAGCAAAGACGACTTATCCGAGTTTATGCAGTAAGTTGCTTCCTTGGGCGTTCACACCCGATTTTATTATTTTCGGTTTCGTATTGGCTGCCATCGTTTTGAATGTATCTCTTTTGGGTACTCTGACTGTCTCCCACGTTGCTCTAATGCGGTTTGGTGGTGGGAGGAATGCGTTAGTGGCCATCTTGTGGCCATTCGACAGCTTATTGTGTACCCCGAAGCACTGAGGCGCGAATGATATTTAGCCGCAAGCGGCCACCTACATAACTCTTAATCGCACCCGACTTTGCATGAGACCGCTTCCGTGGGAGCTCCTGGGCTGGGCTTCTCCTGACCATCAGGGAGGCGGCTGTTGAGACGCGGCACGATGAGTGACCGATTACCGCACCCCCCGCTAAACAGCGAGGTTGGTAATAACACACACCACCGCGGGGTATTTACCTCCTCGAGAACTGCCCGGGTAAAGAGGGGATCCTCGAGGCCCGTGTTCCACAGCTACCTATTGTCCATCCCCTTCGAGATCTTAGGTCCATAGCGTGGGAAATCTCTGTATTAGTTTAGTTGCTTGATTTGTAGATCGGTAACGATATGTGCAAATCACGGGCTATGTGATATACTTTTGTATAAAATAGAATGTCATTTCATGAGCTGCCCATAGTACTAGTAAGTCTTTTAGTAGAAACAGAAGTTAAACTTAACAGAAATACATGCATTACTGGGGTTTTGAGTGATCCCGGCAGGCCAAATACAGGCATATGTAGACAGTAGTAAAAAGAAATATGATAGATCAGTGATTCAATAATGACATAAAATGTAACCCATATCGACATGATTCTTATCTTGTTTGGGATATATCTACATCAGCTATAGAAATCAACACATCAAGATCAAGGCTTCTACTACAAGATGTAAAAATATATTTGGAGACAAATGATTAAACAGGGTGAACCTTTTTCGGTGTGCCTATTAATAAAATGCCTCTTGTTTTCCAGGAAAAGGCTGGATCAAACAGTAAGCAGTGGACAGAAGGATTATTGGGTCAATTCGTTGTTCAATACGACGTAGACCGCTCTGCAGCTGGGGAGATCTTGGTATGTTTTTAAGTAGTTTAAACAGAAACTGGCATACTTCTAGTCTCCAATTCTGTTTTCGACAAAAGTGGCATAAGTACTTTCACTTGTTGATACTAGGCCTCTAAATTAGAGTTCCGATTTAGGGTCTGAAGTGGCATAAAATGTAAAACTGATAAATTCCTGCTATCCGTTTTTTGTCTGTCTGCATGTCATGCCATGTCATTTTACTTGGAAACTATTGTATCCTTGTTTTAGTTATATAGATCACAGCGATAGTTTTCTAAACACATCTAGATTATTCGGATATTTCCAATAAAAATCATGTTTGTTTATAAAGAATAAAAAGACGAGAGAATTGACTGACGACAAGACGAGAGAAGTTATTGAATAAATTTGTTTCTTGGTTTGAATTCACCGAAATTGTTTTGCGGAAAAGAGATTCTGTTGTCTATCATACGAAAGAAAATGTCAATTATTTCGACACTTTTAATTACTTTTTCGTTACATCAAACAACCTCTTTTTACACTCATAGCCCTGCATTAGGATTCTCTGTGTCGTGGGTGCCATGGACCTATTGTACAAAGTCGCGGACTCACACCCAGAACTGAAACCTAAATTCACCATTTAGATATGTGTCTGGTTCGATTCCTAACCCGGAACCCTCGGCCTGTCAGACCAGTATGGTGACCGCTCCCCCATGCGGGTCGTCAAAATAGTGCTAAGATATGCTAAACATTTTAATGTAGGTAAATTTAGCCATAAATGTTTGTAGGTAAACGATGGCTACTTTGTCCACTTCTTCGCGCCCAAGTCTCTGCCTCCATTGCCGAAGCACGTGGTGTTTGTTCTGGACACCTCCAGCTCCATGGGTGGCCGGAAAATTAAGCAGCTGCGCGAAGCCATGCTGACTATCCTTGACTCCCTCAATAGAGGAGACCACTTCAGCATCGTTAGGTTCGATAGTTATGTTAAGGTGAGATTCGAGATATTCTTTACACGTAGGAAATGAGCATGTATCTGATGTTAGCTGGTTACTTTGCCCGTGGACAATGATACCATTTCCATATAGAAGAGACCTACCTGAAGTCGATCACATATGCTTTGCTCCACTGTTCGATAGGTAAAAGAACTATAGTTCGACCGGGGTGGTATCACGGCCGACCTCACAATTCGCAATGAATCAATGGTTGTATTACACGTACCTCTAATTTTTCGAAGTTATGTGCGTATTAGAGATTTATTATCACTTGCTTTAACGGTGAAGGAACTCATCGTGAAGAAACCTACACATCTGAGAGTTCTTTGCAAAGTTCTCGAAGGTGTGTGAAGTCTACCAATGCGCACTTGGCCAGCGTGGTGGACTATGGCCCCTAACCCTTCTCATTCTGAGAGGAGACCTGTGCCCTGCAGTGGGACATTAATGGGTCGATGATGATGACATAATTTAGTTACAATTAGACGTGCGTGCGGGATTCGAACCCCCGACATCCAGCGTAAGAGGCCGGAATCTTAACCATTAGACATTTACTGCTTTTTCCAAATTTGTACAATAATAGATACTAAACTACTTAACTAAAAATAAATAAAGGTGGTAGAACTATAATTCGTCCGGGGAAGTACCGCCGCCCTCAGAATCCGCCGTGAATCAAGTTTGTTTCGATTGGAGAGGTGCAGTTGCCGGGCACACTGACAGCGAGGCGACCACGTTAGTCCTCAGAAGTAGTAACACATTTACGTCCTACTTTAGGTAAAATTTTAGTTTCGTTTGAAGTGACATCCATATGCTGCAGTGACCACTTAACATCAGGTGGCCTGTCCGCTCGTGAAGATTAGCAATCTTCAAACACAAAAAAATCCAAAATTAAATATAGATTTACATGTAAATATATATTACCTATGCATTTTTACAGGTTCTTGACTTAACAGAACCGAGGGAAGTTTGGCGGGACTACAACAAAGAATCATTAGACCGCACGATCGTACAGGTGGCGACTCCCGAGAACATAGAAAAAGCCAAGGCCGTTATCACCATATTAAGAGACCGCGGAAGTACTGCATACGTTTTTTAAATTCGGTGTCTATTTTGGCACATCTAATTTATCTAAGACTAATAATCTAGTGGTTAAGACTCCGGCTTTTCAAGCTGGGTGTCCGGGGTTTAAATCCCGCACACACCTCTAATTTGTTGAAGTTATGTGATAGATTATCCCATGCTTTAACGGTCAAGGAAAACATCGAGGGCAAATATACACATCTGAGAGTTCTTTATAAAGTTCTCGAGGATGTGCGAAGTCTACCAATCTGCACTTAGTCAGCGTGGCCTAAGTGCAGATTGGTAGACTGACTATGGCCTAACCCTTTTTAATTCTAAAAGGAGATGCGTGCCAAGCAGTGGGTCATTAATGGATTGATGATGATGATGTATATATCTATCTGATTGCTAGGTATTAAATAGTTAAGAAACAGACACTTTATAATGGAAGTTTTTGCTACAGCTAAGTTAAGCTTTCCGACAAGCCCTAAGGCTTAGTAGGTTCAAAGAGTAATAGGTAAGGTACATCGCTTCGAGAATAAATGTTGGAGATGAAAGGTTTTCGAGCAGCGACCACGTCTAGGCGAAGGGAACACTGGCCGCCCGCGACTTGGTGGACTGATGACCTGAAGAAGATAGCGGGAAACCACTGGATTCGAAGGGAACGAATGCAGTGGACCTAAGAAGCCTGATGGATTAATGAATTTAGAATGAAGTTTTACTGTAGCATTGGTTTAAAGCACGACCTTCCCATGGATGTCGTAGGATTTATTTCAAGGGATGGGCAAAAGCCATTCCTACAAAGTTATTTAATTATTGCGATCATTAACATATATCGCCAAGTGCTGTGACTACGCCAAACCGCTTTTCTAGGGTGCGCCTATGTCCAGCGCCTGGACAGCAGCAGTAGTGGACTTTTAAGAGCTGATAGATGGATGGATAAATACTCATTATCATTATAACAGGTGATATATATCTCACATCTTTGGAACATCATGTGGAACTCCGGGTTACATAATAACGAAATAAATCAATAAAAATTAATTTATTGGTGAAAAGCATAAAGCTTGGTGATTGTGGTGATTGGTGAAAGCTACTAAATATAGTAAAAGACGCACTAAATAATGTTGTATATGTATAAATTACTTTATGGTACCCAATTTTAAATATGATAGGGCAGGTGTCTTACTGTAAGTAAATCGCAGATCGCTCTAGAGGATTAATGCGAGATGCCACATCGTCATCATCATCAACCCATTAATGTCCCATTGCTGGGCACGAGTCTCCTCTCAGAACGAGAAGGAAGATGCCACAGATATTTTTCTTATGTGTGAAGGGTAGCAAACGAGCATGCAGACCACCTTATATTAAATAGTCACTGTAGCCCGTGGACACCCTCATCAAACCTCAAACAGAGCTGAAGTCCTACTGGGGTCGTACGTAGATGTATAAACAAGTAATCACTTGTTCCTTTGTACTTTCTTGATAAAGTCATCGCTGGCATTTGATAAAATATTTATTAATTTGATTTGGTTGGTTTGATCTATCTTTGACAACGCTAACTTCTGGCAATTACTGAAGTACAAAATAAAAATAGTTTTATAAGTAGAGATTTTTACTTAAGTACTTACTTTTACTTTTTTTTAAATACGAGCATAAGACGTACCGGGTAAGTGTGTGTAAGTGTACCCGACAATCGCAGCTCTCGAACCAATACACAAAAGCTGATTCACGGTGGATTATAGGCCGTAGTAGCGTCCCGTTTTACCATTTATTATGTATAAGTACTTTGAAAATGTAAGTTTAATGTTTTATAATTTATAGTTACCAATATCGCGGAAGCCCTTGATGTTGCCGTGGATCTCGTTCACAAGATGGCGATGGGCATCAATGCTGAGAAGACAGAATTGAGTTTTGGTAGGTGCTTCTTTACATGTTTGCATGTGTTTAACACATTGACTGTGGCGGCTAATATTCGAAACAATCCACCCGTGCGGCGCGCAACATAACAGGAGCGTTCCAGTACGGTGGCTTACACCGTATGCGTGCAAGCCGCACTGGTGGCTCGGACAGGAAAATACGACAGGTGCGTTTGCCGCAGTTAAAGTGTTAATTCCCACTGTTTTAGCATAACTGCAACCGCTTTTATGTCTGCTGGGATACTGATCATGCCTCACAACTGGAGGAGGCCGGGAGCATACACCACCATGCTGTTTCAAAGCGAATTGGTGGAGAAACGGGTTAGTGGCCAACCCAAGTCAGAAGTTCAAATCGCCCACAAGATCTCCGATAGGGTTTAACGACTGTTGTTCATTATCTATTCATCTAGACAAGTACCTATATAATCAAAGGCTTTATTTACCTTCAAAATCCATGTTAGGGATCGCGCACAAGCACACAGAAATGTATTAATAAATTTGCACACAGCCCTTTTTAAATTTACATATTAATTTAATTTCTACCATAATTTATGTGAAATTAATAAATAACAACAGGAAGCGACAAACTGGAGCCGATCATCATTTTCCTAACGGATGGTCAACCGACTATGGGAGAGAGCGACCCCACTGTCATTATCAACCGTGTTAATGAGAAGAATTTGGGAGAAAATAAGGCATCTATCTTCACGCTGGCCTTTGGTAATTATTGTAACGTTTTAATTAAAACATAACATATTAGATTTTCGGTTGTTTTTAATATTGAGTACAGTCCAAACGCAAATACGTTTGTTACGCAATACGCTAGTACACTGTATCCTCAACAAACGTATTGTGTTCAATTACTATTTAATATATATATTCTTAGAAATTAAAGATCAGAAGCTAGAATATAATTTATTCGGAAATATAAAACAAAGAAATAAAATGGAATTAAAATGTTACTTATTTCAAGTTACTATTCATAGTATTTGACATCGCATATTATTTAACTCGGTTCAAAATTATCTTAGTGTGCAAAAGAAATCATTTGTCATTAACGCCATAGAAGAATAACTTCTCACGTGCGTACATAACTACGCTATGGATTTGTTAATATATCTTTTCTGTACAGGTGAGGACGCAGATCGCACCTTCTTGCGCAAGCTGTCTCTGAGCAACGCCGGCTTCATGCGGCACATCTACGAGGCGGCGGACGCGGCGCTGCAGCTACGCGACTTCTACCGCTCCGTGGCCTCGCCGCTACTCGCTGACGTCAAGTTCCTCTACCCCAAAGAACAGGTACTAGTACTGCCGTCTTTAAAATAAAATGCCGTTAGCCAACATCTACCCGATTTCTACATTTTGAGGTTTTCGTAGTCATTGAAATAAGAATTAAAAGTTTGACTATTTGGATGTGTAAACCATATTTGTTTTAGATAAAAGAGGGGTCGGTAACCAAGGACAAGTTCCGCACGTACTACGCGGGCTCGGAGACGGTGGTGGCGGGCCGCGTGGCCGACGGCGCCGCGGAGTTAGCGCCGCGCGTGCTCGCTGTGTGCGGGGTCGATGGCGGCATCGGCAGGGTAAGCTATCATTAGACGTCAGATAATAAAGATGGCAGAACCCTTTGGTTAGGTTAGTGGTTAGACTCCGGAGGCACCAATGCCACATCTATTTCTGTCTTATATCAGCAGTGTTAATCGCTGCCGTGTTCTGGATTGAAGGGTGTGATAACACGAGGCTTTCCAACTTAATCCTTGGGGGTAGTAACCCATCTGTGGCCGACTTCAGATAGGCCTTTAATTATATTTAGAATTGATTACAGAGTTTATGGGTGCTAGTGTTCATTTACCGTCTAGTGCGCTGCATGCGCCTTTAGCACTTCTGTACTATAAAAAAATAAAGGGTCAAATATGCATTATCAAAACGTATAATAGTGCTAGTTAACCTTTTGGTTTGAGGTTACAACGTACCATAAGAATTTTTTATTTTCTATAGTCAACCTGTGACATTTCTCACTTAATATTAGTCGTATAAAATTGTACCATAAATTTAGATTGGTGCATATGCCGAAAACCATAGATTTAAAATGTATAATGAACAAATTCTAAACCAATGCCGAAAACGACCTCCTACATCAGCAGGCGTAATCCAAAGAATTGTATTTAAATTTTGGCGCTATACCTGAGGTTACCTCTTTAGGCAGGATTTGTCGCAGACAATCGCAATGCAATGTTTACTTTTCTCTTTGGTACATACGGTTGTGGACCTCGCTGCCTACGTAGATACGAATAAGGTTCCGGGTTCAATTTCTGACCAGATAGACAGATATCTAAACGATGAATTTAGATTGCTGTTCTGGGTTCTGTACCCGTCTTTGATGTCCATGGCACCTAGGATACACTAAGCAGTACTAGGGTCCTCGATGGCGTAAGGGACAACCCTATTATTCGTTATGAGTATTGAAAGCGTTATTTAAATATTTACATTACAATGTTGACTCTATTTAATTAATAATAATTACTAAACCGAGATACTTGGTTTGAACGAATTTTGATAAATTTAGTCCCAATTTTTCATTGTGTAGCGTTATGTTTATAACAAGATTAAAAAAGAGAAAGTATATTACAATTTATTTCAATCTATTACAGAAACCATATGAAGTATTGCCGAAGGTGCCGGTGGTACACAGGGAGATTTACTATCCGTTGGAGCGAATCTGGGCTTACCTGACCATCAAACAGCTCCTCGACGAAAAAGACGCGATAATCAAGAATAACGACAATAAGAACAAGGACAGCCTTGAAGGAAGGGCTTTGGAAATTGCTTTGCAGGTTTGTTTTTCTATGGGAGACTTATACAGCCGTCCTTAAACTACAATACTTATAATATACTCAAACCACTTTACGAGTTATAGCCAAAGAGAAAAACTGTGCTACCTAAAAATATGTGTTATATATGAGTTTGAGGTATCGAAAATAGTTTTAATACAGCATTTTCAAATAGAGAAACTATTGTGGGCCCCTTTTTTTTACTTTATGCAATGAAAGCCTAGTGGTAAGAGTACTCACGTTGGGAATCCAGGGTTCGATTCCCAGGCATCCCATGTTTCAACCTTATTATTAAAAATTAATTATCGCTTCTTTCAATGGTGAAGGAAAAAATGTTGAAAAAAACCTACACGCGTGGGAGTTCTCCGTGAGAAGTTCTCAAACGTGTGTGAAGTCTATGGCTTAACTTTTTATACTGAGAGCTGGTCAGCCCTCGGACAGTAATGAACTGTCCGATGGATGAAGTTTTTTGTTTTCCTTACTTTAACAGTACGAGTTCGTGACGCCCTTGACTTCGCTTGTGGTGGTGAAACCGAACGACACAAGGTCGGTGGACGTTAAACCTGTGGACGTCGATGAAACTGACGAAATTTTTGACCGTAGTAAGTGAAATAAAATCAAATAATTTATGTGTAAGAACATTCAGTACAAATACAGACTTTTGATATTATTTATTTAAAGTCGTAAATTATCTGCTTCACTGGGCGTTCAAAAATTAGAATACAGAGCCTAAGTTTCAGTTTCTCATTTCATTATATGATGGTACCGGAGGCACCACTGTCGTCTATGCCTCATAACCACAGATCATAAAATTGTTTTATGTTCTGTGATTATTACAGCAGTGTTAAACGCTGCAGTGTTCTGGTTTGAACATGTGGTAAGGGAAAGACAGTTATACGAAGTGTTCCAACTTAGACCTCAAAAACAGTAACGCATCCGAAAACTATCTCGGGTAGAAGTTTATTTTTATTTGGTTGATTACAGATGATTATGGACAGGAGTGGCTACTTATTAGGTGGAATATATGTACTCCCTTGGTACTTTCTTAGTAAAAAAACGATCTTCTAATCTTTATTTTATTTACATATAATTAAAAATAGGATCATAAATGGAAAGGAAACAAATATGAAACACGTATTGCTTTTTTTGTAATTAACAGTGGACAAAAAGAAATGGTGATTGATAACTACGGATTAATATATAATTCATTATTATAAGTAAAAATGTCGTACGGATTGGCGCCAATTCTAGAGTGCGCATTATTCTGTATTTATTTTTATTTTTTTAAATAAAGAAACAGTATTGCTTATCTTATTTTAATGTAATTATAATCGTGCAAATATGTATGTAGCGAATTAAAAGTACGATATATTATAGAAAGTGCAAGAAAAATATTATTTTCATAAGAAATATATAAATAAATAATATTTTAATAAGAAATTATACTTTTTTCTATATGCATTCAAAAGCCTT
>DWKL01001838.1:0-13775 GCA_018249415.1 Phareas burnsi | reverse complement strand
GTACATTGATATAAGTCTATTGTGTAAGTTTTGTAGGGTAACGTTATAGTTATTGACCCACTTTTTTAAAGGTAAGAAAAAATATGGTGGTGGTAGGAAGGGTGGTAGCCTGTTGTATGTTCTACCCGATTTTTATTAAAAAAAATTCAAAATAAACCTTTGCTACATTCATAGCCCCACAGCGGACCGATGTGGTAACCGCTGCGCCGTGCGGGGTGTCGATTGAACTCGTAGGAGAGGGGTGCAACACAGACATGAGACGTTCCAACTTAGTCCTCAGGAGTAGCAACGAACCTATAAAATCTAGATGGAACCCCAGTCCTATTTAGGATTTCTAGTTTTCAATGAACAATAGTGACCGTTCATGACCCGTTTTCCGTTCGTATCGAAAGTAAGAGAGCCAAAGATATTTTCCCATAACAAGTGTACTTATTATTGGCCAATCCAAACTATTGTTATGGTGATCAGAGAATAAGGAGACAGTGAAAAAGTTTCATTATCACTTTCCGAATGAATTATTCATCGTCCAGATCCGAGTGAGAGCTTTTTGCGGAGCTTTCCGAGCTAGCCTTGGCACAGAGTAAATATGTACAGAACGTTCGCGGAGCTTAATGCGCTTTATTTTGCTTTTTTGTGCAGTTTGCCTCTGTCGGAAACAGTGAAGGGTTTCGATATAATCAGTTTTAAATACGGCGCTTTATATACTCTTAGACCTGCGCTAGGGTTCCTTGTGTCAAGGGTGTCATATAAAAAATACAAGTACACTCAGACTCATAAAATTAATCTAAATTCTTCATTTAGATGTCGAAGGTGCTAGAACCCTTTATGATTACTTCGGAGCCATCAGGGCCATGACTTTTTCATGTTTGAAGTGTAGCATACGAGCGTGCAAGCCATCTGTCACTGCGGTCACTGCGGCCCATGAACACCCACATCTAACCTCGAAGAGGACTATAGTTTTATCTAAGGTCATACGTAGATACACTACTCCTGGGGACTAAAATGGTCACTTTGCTGTACTGTAGTAATTACAAATTACTTTACGGTACTTTATGACAGTGGCGGTGATAATTGCTTGTGGGCAGTTTGAAAAGCATCTGACATAGGTTGGCCACTAATCCATTTCTCCACCCATCCCCATTGGAGCAGCGTCGTGGAGTATGCTCCAGGCGTTTTCCAGTTGTGAGAAGAGACCTGTGCCCAGCAGTGGGATATAAAAAAGGTTATAGCCATGCATGTATGTAGCGAAGCGGAGTATATACACATAAGGCGGACATCAGGTGTGGTCGAGAGTTGGATGGCTAATGGCTAAACTATATCCGTGTTTCCGTGCATCGGAGGGTATGTTAAACTGTTGGTCCCAATTTTATTATATACCTATACCTATACATGAAACCTTACCGGAGGCCTTGTGGCCTTTGGAAACTTCCGACACGAGTTGGCCGCTAACCCGTATTGCCTATATTCCGCATTCGAACAAAATGGTGGAGAGTGCTCCAGACCGTCTTATTTTTATGTGAAAAGAGTAGCAACCGAGCATGTAGGCCATCTAATGTTAAGTGGCCATTACAGCCCATGCTCGCCCACATCTAACTTCAAGTAGGACTGAAGTATAAAGATCGTAGTAGAAGCGTCATTACTCTTAAACAGTAAGATGGTCGCCGTGTTCTTCAAGTGCACTCGATAACCACGCTTCTCCAACTGTAATACATGAATTGCTTTACGGCGGTTCGAACCATAACTCTTTTATCTATTGCCCAGTTGTGGGAAGAGACTTATGCCCAGCAGTGGGATATATTCCTACAGTGTCGTGTACATTTATGCAATGTCGTCGTCCTTTGTAGTTGTGATAACCCGCACACGTCGATAGTCGGCTAACCGGAAGTGCGGTCGTTGCTCGGAAATTGGTCCGAACCCATACCTGTATGTAGGATATATACTATGTGTAGAATATATGTATATCGGCCACATTAACATACAATGTGGGAGAGCACTGCGCTATCGGTAACTGGATTAATCCAATTACTGCGATCCATTGGCGTCTTTGATACAATGAATGGTTAACTGGAGTGGGGATTTTTGTTAAAGAAATGGATTTGTGGTCATTCTGACGTTTTGTACGGGTTTGTTTTATATATTTCATAGCATAGAAGTAAGTCGAGCAACTTGGTGGGCACTATTGTCCATGTTTATCTGCAATCAACACTTAATAAGATTCGAGTCCTATAGAACATCGAGAACAGATGTGCAATACAATACAAATACAACATGTTTTTTGTACACTAGTTAGGAATATAGACACACATACAGAGCAAAATAAACATTCAGAAGCGGCCTTATCGCTGGGGAAGCGATCTCTTCCAGGAAACCGTTGGAATAAAAGAGACAAAACTAAAAAAAAATAAAAGAGAAGGTGTGTACTACATGTGGAAGAAACGGACAAGAGGGGCCAAGCCGGGCAATTGCCCAGGGCGGCAAAAACGTGGGGCGGTAAAATCGAGGGCGGTTGCACGAAGAGAAACATAAAAATTACAGCGCTGAGCCCGGTAAAACAGTGGTTAAAAATTGCACCGCACCATTGTAATTGTACCGGGTAAAGAGCGGCAAAGGTTATTTTTGCACAGAGCGGTTTAATAAATAGATCGGGCCTTGATGATAACCAACAGACAGATTCGCAAGGTTTAATGTTACCTGATCCGCCTGAAGTCCAGAGCTGATGGCTCCACGCTCTTCCAGGCCCCATGGAGATAGTTCCTGCAGATCCTGCCAGCCACTTCCCGCATCTCCTCCTCGGTCCCACACATCTGCAGTTTCTGCAAGCAACAACTCAAAATTTAAACAAATCCCTCAACGTAAACGAAATCTCATTAAAGCCTGCAACTCTTTCTATAGTCCCACTTCTCGGCATGGGACTCTCCCCACACCTGGGGAAAACCCAGAACTTACTTATCATAACGTTTCAATACGGATAAATAGTGAACACGGGTTAGTGGCCAACCCGTCTCGGATATTTTCAGAGAGATTGTAGGTAGAAGTATCACTACCCCTGAGGAGTAAGATGGTCGCCTCCCTTGCATGTATACCGGACATCACACCCCTCTAACCGAAACAAGAATTATGAGGACGACGGCGGTATCTCTCTGGTCAATTTATAGTTCTACCACATAAGTTTTTGTACTTGTCTTTGTGTATCAATGCATCCACGACACAAAATAAAACCTTTTCTATGCAACCACGACACAAGCGAATACCTTTACGCCCCCAACAACTAAAATCGGTCCCCGAGCGATGTTGCCAGCCTGTAGTTATCTTGCCCCCATTATCATCGACACTTATTATCGTATATAAAGAAGTATTTTGTTTTTCTCCGCAAATCAGTCAAGGCCAGGTATTAATTCGATAAAAGATCTATTGGCTGCTTATTGCTGTGAGTATCTACTGATAAACTTATCTATATCGCTACGCATTAAATGCAATGTAGGCATTGAAGCTCATAGGTGGTAGAGATAATCCGTCCGGGGAGTATCCACTGCCGCCCTCACAATCCGGCGCAAAGCTTCCTGTATTTCGGTTAGAGAAATGTGGTTGCTGGATTCACTTACAGCGAGACGACCGTCTTAGTACTCAATGTTGACGCATCTATGCACGACTTCAGATAGGACTTCAATCCCGTTTAAGGTCAGATTACGCATTAATTAAACACAATGTAGGCATTGAAGCTCATAGGTGGTAGAGATAATCCGTCCGGGGAGTATCCATCGCCGCCCTCACAATCCAGCGCAAAGCTTTTTGTATTTCGACTGGAGAGATGTGGTTGCTGGATTCACTTACAGCGTGGCGCCCGCCTATGTCACCAATGTTGACGCATCTACCTACGACTTTAGATATGACTTCAGTCCCGTTTGAGGTTAGATGTGGGTGCGAATGGACTGTAGAGACCATTTAACATCAAGTGGCCGGCACACTCGATTGCTATCTTAAAAAAAAGCAATCATATCTCCGAGAAAATCCAAATCCGAAACGATAGATGTTATTTAAATCTTGAAGGTGGTAGAACCATTCGCAGCAGCAAAGTGTGGTGGTTAAGATTCCCATAGCCTGGTGGTTAAAATTCCGGCCTCACACGCTTGATTTCCGGGACTAGAATCCCGCACGCATATCTGATTTTTAGAAATTATGTGCTTATTACAAATTAATGATCACTCGCATTAGCGGTGGCGGAAAACATCGTGACGAATCCTACACATCTGTAGGTTCTTTGTAAAGTTCTCGAAGGTGTGTGATTGAACCAATTTGCACTTGGCTACCATGGTGGACTATGGCTTAACCCTTATGTTTTTGAGACACCCGTGCCCAGTAGTGTGTCATAAAAAAAAGGGTCGCAGACATGGGCAAGAAGATATTGTTTATCCTCTAAGTTTGTTTATATTTGGAAGGTAACAAACGAGCCTATAGGCCACCAGACGTTAAGTAGTCACTGCAGACTATGGACACCCACATCAAACCTCAACCAAAACAAACGAATTTTTATCTGAAGTCATACGTAGATGCGTAACTGCTCCTGAGGACTAAGATGGTCGCCTAGATGTAAGTGTCCGGCAATCGCACCTCTCCATCCGAAACAAACTGCTTCACGGCGGATTACGAGGGCGGTGGTGGTACTTTCCCGGACGAACTAAAATTCTACACTTTCAATTAAAATTATTAAATTTAGATATATTAAAAGGCCTCAACATTATCACCTAACAACAAGTCTGCTTATTGGTTTGCAAGCGGCACGCTTATTTTATCAAAAAAATGATATAATCCATATTATTATTGGTGGTAAAGCCTTAATCTCTCTATCTTGTGTGAATATGCTTTTATCATATTATCTTTACTTATATATCTATATACGCCTAAATCGTGTTTAAATCTACTAATATAATAATTAGATAGATTTTATTTGTATGTTACACAAGCTAATGCCCGTGACTGCGTTCGCGTGTAAGAACCATTGGTCACATTGGCCCATCTGTACCGCGTGTTCAGAATCATTTCGCATACTTTTTTGTCTATACTTTGCACGCGAATTCTCCGCTCATAAGAATCGTAGTGTGATATTATATAACTTAAAACGTTCCTCAATAAATAACCTATCTAATTCAACAAGATTTTTTCAAATCCGACTGGTAGATCCAGAAATTAGCACGTTAAACAGACGAATAAACAAACAAACAAACACACATACACATAAACAAGCAAGCAAATAAACACAAATAAACAAGCAAACTCTCCAGCTTTATTATATTAAAACTGGATCGAAGTGAAAACCAAGTGAAAAGAGTAGAAAACGAGCGTGCCAGCCACCGTATATTAAGTGGTCAATGGAGCCCATGGACACCCACATCTAACAATACGACCACCATCTGGTACCTAACCGGAACTATACTTCTAGCACGTATTAAAAATAGATGTTAAACTACTTCGAAAATAAGGAATACTTCGATGAACAATGTATAAATTATTACAAATCTTGCGCGAATATCTTTTAACGGTTAAATAATTAATAGGTGGTAGGACTATAATTTGTAGTCTAGCGTGGTACCACCGCCGCCCTCACAATCCCCCGTGAAACTATTCTAGTGTTTCGGTCGGAGAGGTGCGGTCATCGGGTACATTTACAACGATGCAACCGTCCTCGGGCGTAGTGACGCATCCACGTACGATCTCAGATAGGACTGCAGTCCTTAAGACACTAAGTCTCTTGCACGCTTATTTGCTACTATTCATGTTGGCTAACGCGGGAACGAAGTCGCTAGGACAAATGCTAATCTTTGGTTTATACGTAAGTACATTTTAAAATGATTACCTTCATAAATAACAGTTCAAGGTACGATAATGTTTTATTGCCAACGCATGCCTGCAACTCTTTTTTATGGCCACGGCTCTCTTCCCACAACTGGGGAAGATCCGAGGACTACTCCACTACTTCAATGCGGATTGAGAGATATGGGTTAGTAGCCAATACGGGCCATTACAGCCCACAAGGCCTCCGACAAGGTTTAACGACAGTTATCCAACGATAACAACCGAGGCCGAGCTTAACGTGCCCTCCGAAGCACGGAAGCGTGCATGAAGTGCACCCACTAGCGGTCACCCATCAAATTCCCCACCGCGCCCGACTTTACTTAACTTTGTAGATCGGTTACAATCTACGCAAGCCACGGGCCTAAATATAAGTATATTTTTTAAATATTACCTTCATAGATAACAGTTCATGCAAGGTCCAAGTACGATAAAGTTTTATACCTAACGAACAGCCATTGATAAAAACAAAAATATTATCACAAGATTAAATCTGCTCCAAAAGTGAATGTCTATATCATAGCTACACTAGGATTCCTTGTATCGAGAACAACTTGGACACAAACACCCAGACCCAGAGCTGAAATAAGTACATCATTTAGATATTCTACGACCTATTAAAACCATCTTTAGAGTGAGTTAGAAATATGCACTGCATATGCCTGACAATCGTAGCCATGGCAGGCAATCATGCCTGGTAACTTTTTTTATATTTAAAAAGTAGCAAACGATCTTGCTGGCCACCTAGTGCTAAATACTCACTGCAGTCCATGGACACCCATATCTAACCTCAAACAAAACTGAAGTTCTATTTGAGGTCGTACAAAGATACGCCACTACTCCTGAGGACTAAGACGGTCGCCTCGCTGTAAGTATGCCCGAATACCGCACCTCTCCAACCGAAACACAATTGCTTCACGGCGGTTTATGAGGGCGGCGTTGGTACTTCTCCCGACGAACGTTTCTATGTATCAAAACAAACATCAAAGCAAGTAACAAATAAGAAAAATTATAAATACAAATCAGTGTTAATTGGAACCAATCAGACTCCATCAGTTAATACAAGGTAATTGTTATATTAACCTCTAAGCACCGGAGAATAAGATAAATAATTGCATGTCACATTGTAAACATGAAATGACGCCATTTTCATTTAATTTTTAAATTGAAATTGTATGAAGTGATGAATTTATCCTTCTCATGTAGATGTTTGTGCTTTTATAGATGGTAGAACTATAGTTCCACCAGAACGTTACCATCACCCTCACAATCCGCTACGAAGCCGTTCTTGATTGGAGTTGGAGAGAATTGGAGAAACGATCGTCTTAGTCCTCAGGAGTAGTACGCATCTGCATACAATCTCAGATAGCCTTCAGTCTTGTTTCAGGTTATGTATGTGAGTGTCTATGGGCTGCAGTGACTTAACATCCGGTGGCTTGCAGGCTCGTTTGCAACTTTTTTCACATAAAAAAAATTAACATCGGTCCATCTCATAGGGAATCTCCCTCTTGTTCTTTTTCCGTTCACAAGAGCAACGACTATTAACTTTTCTAAATTATCCGGTTCTCGTCTTGCCAAGTGACCGTACATGCTGAAGAACCTTACAGGTTGTTGTAATTCGAAACAATAAAAAAACTTTATCCATGAATTAAAGTTCGAGGAATAAAGAAATCACCGAACAATGATCAGACAAGGTCGATAAGTAACGTAAACAATAAACGGTTGTAAATGCTTCAAAAACAAAACCACACCAATTTATCAAAAGAACTTCCCGCTTCAGAGCTACGAAGGTCATGTTTATTTACGAACAATTGTATATTATCAAGTTTTTAAACTGTTGCCAGTGTTGACATACGGAGCCGAAACGTAATTTTTCACTGTAGGCCTTATCAATAAGCTTAGAGTCACTCAGCAATCTATTGAGAGCTATACTTGGTATTTAGCTACGTCACAGAATTCGTAATGATGCAATTCGTAAAGGAACTAAGCTTACCGATATAGCTCTCAAAATTAGTAATGTAGTGTAGAAATGAAGTGGCAATGAGCTGGCCACATCGCTAGGAGGACCGATAAACGCTGGGGAAGACAGGTTCTCGAGTGGCGATCACGTTTGGACAGAAGACTTTTTTTGGTGGACCGATAACTTGAAGAAGACAGCAGGAAAGCAATGTATTCAAAAGCCACAGTACTGGTTGGAGTGGCGCCTAATAGTGATGGCCTATGTCCAGCAGTGGATCTCAAAAGACTGGATGAGTTTATATTATGAATTCTTACCTGTTAATAAAGATGAAATGTATCAACAGTCAAGAACTATTTGACTATTAAACTACTGTAACTGTCCGTGCCACCCGCGCCGCTTCACTATGTGCCGCACGGTTGGATCGTTTCGAATATTAGCACCACAGTCAATGGATTAAAAACATATATCTATAATATATACATTCAGTAAAGACCAAATAGATTACAGTCCCACAACTTATGTTGATCGTAACCAATCTACAAAATTAAACAATGTTGAGCGATCAAGTGTTGGATGAGTGACCACTACTAAATATCATGCACGCTTCCATCCTTCAGAGGGCACATTAAGCTGTCCATACCAGTTGTTTTCATTGGGTCAGTCATTGAGTCTTGTCAGAGGCATTGTGGACAATTTGAATACATCTGACACAGGTCGGCAACTAATCCATATCCCCAGGTGTGGAAAAAGACCCATGCCAGGCATAATTTGGTTCTAATTTTTTTTTATAAATGATTTGGACATTTTTTTATTCTCTAAATCTTGGTGTTATTGTAACAATGTCCCATTTTGAGTAAAAATGGAAATGGTCACTTTAAGTAGAACATACTGTTGTTGATACTAATAGTCATTGGTATGGAGTATGCTCTAGGACTCCCCAGTTGTAGGAAGACCCGTGACAAACAGTGAGACGTAAAAAGCATTGTAGACATACTCCTTATACTGAAATTAAATAGTTTCATTTATCTTAAGCATTTTTCTTTTATTTATTTTATGGAAATAAATAAATAAATGAACTAAATGCACCAAAAATTTCGAATAATAGAACATTAGAAATATTTATCAAAGCTAGTTGTTTACAAACATAAACCTGTTATTATGCAGTGTCGTAAAAGACGGTAATTTATTGGTCTATTGTGTAATACTTCATATCAAAGCGTGGTGAGTTAAAATAATTAAACAATCTACGTAAACAGTGAATGAAAATGTGTAGAACTCGTGTAAAATCAATATTACGTTAATATAATGATAACGAGATGTTACTGAAACTTCACACCTATTTGATCGTGTTTTACATAATAAATCTGAGATAACTTACCCAATAACTACTACGGTTAGATTCTACAAGCCTTTTGTAACAGTTCCCCGCGTGCACAAATAGGTTTTTAAGTTTAAAAGACATTAAAATTGGTTTAGATACGGCGTAGTAACGACTAAGCTCACCCTTGCTGCGCTTCAAATTTGACACTTGAGAGTTTTTTTTTAATATCGGTATTCCATCCGTATTGATTAAATGTCAAAAATAATGTTGCCTGTTAAGAGTGTCAAGGTACCCAACCACCGTTAAATTACCGTGAATTTTGTTTATGCTGCTATAAATTAAAAAAATAAAGACATTATCTCACCATAATTTTCCGGCAACATATCACAATAAAAATACGTATTATAAATATGTGTAATTTTCCTCAAGCACAAGTAAAACGCGGAAATTTGCTACTACAAGGATTATTTTTATTTACACATATTGGAAAATGCGTTTTTAATACATACATATATTTTTTTATTTTTTTAATAAATACCTGTGTCACAATACATATGTTACAATTTTTTAATTGAATTCATACGTGATAAGAATACAATTATTCATTATTAAGTAGTTAAAATGCAAAATGATCTGATTATCGTGCAGTCAGTCATACGTCACACGGTGGTACGATGTTCAAACAGAAAAAAATATATTATGATCTCTATTTACAGTTCCTCAAAGAAACGCCCGTTTAACCGGCACAAAAACAATTTACCTTTGCCATTTTTATTCAAGTATCTTCGCTCCAGTAAAACAAATACGCAATGTTTTTTAATTCAATTACAAAAATACACCGACGTTACGTCCTGTAAGATACGTTTGCACTTCGCAAGCTAAAAATATGTACTGACGAACGAGCGAGAGGTACAACGTACGGAAATTCAATAGTGCGATAAAGTTTGTTCCGCAATGTGTTTGACAGAGATGGCGAACACGAAAATACACGACTACTTTGCGAATTTTGACGAAAATCGTCCCTTGTTGCATTATGTGTATGAAACGTCATCTTTATCCATCCACAGTTAAAAGTGAGTGAATACTTCGTTCATTTACTTTGTTAATTATCATCTTAATTTCACCGTGTATCTGTTTATCGGTGAATGAAAAATAAATAAATAATGGAACGTGTGACTCATATTTTAGCAATTGATTACTTTGTGTGTTATTGAAAGCATTAATTACAAAACTTTCCAGACGCCGTTGGCACACAATAACAAAGGTAAATACGTACAATCTCGTATATAATTATGTGCGTATCTATGTTTTTGTAAAACTCGGTATAATTATGTATTTTGTTAGTTACCGTCAGTTCTTAATTATTTTCAATTCCTTATTTATGGCTTTATTTTTATATTTGCTTACTTTTATGGATATGTTCATTATATATATTATGATATTATTATTAATATACTCTTTTTTATAAGCGCTAAGGCAGCCGGGCCACCTGATAGAAAGTGGTCAGCGTCGCCTATGGACATTAGCAACCCCAGAGAAGCCGCCAATACATATCATATCACAGCTTCCGGGGATAACTCGAGAGGAAGTTCATTCAATCGTATTATATTATAAAGTAATGTTAAACAGTAAACTTCATTGGCTTGCGAAACCACTTGTATTTATATAAAACCGGTTTCAACATGTGAACTGAAGAGTTTTTGCAGATTTGAATCAACTTAATGTATTTTAAAATTAAGTAGCGAGTAAGTATTAAATAGATGAAAGATTAAAGATTTTTATTGACTAACACATAAAATGAATATTGTACATTCGTAAACGGCTACAATAATTTAACACTGTCGCAGCCGTTTACACACAATTTAAGAAATGCAGGCAAATTTTATTTTTATTTATAGTACTAGTAAGCAACTTTTTAGATTTTAATGAAAAAAGGTATACCTACTTCAAATAATGTAAGGAAAATGTTATATATGCAACTTTATATTTATAATAAAACGATATAATAATAATAATATGACATAGCTTATAGTACAAGCGTGCATGTATGCATGATGAGTGAGTTTGTGAGTTGTATGTAGTGCGTGAGTGCGTAAGTGCGTGCATGCGTGCATGCGTGCGTGTGTATTAATACATATATAAGCCTGTAAATTTACAAAAACATTGCGATTAACTAAGTATTTATTTCGCGCGCTTATAATTTGTGTACTTAATTGTACAGATGTCCATTTTAAATAACGTGGATAAAATTACTTTGTCACATACTGAAAGATTTGGTCCCTCCTAAAGCGTAGAAAGAAAACCATTATTGGCAAGTAAACTAAAACAGTGATAGCCTAATATCTCTCCAACCGAATCACAGAATTCACGACGGATTATGAGGACAGCAGTGGTAACTCCCCGGACGAACCATAGTTCTAATACGTATCGACGTGATCTGTCCATGATTATGAACTGTAAAGAAAATCTAGTATTAAAACAGATGAACCGATTGAATTCTGCTCATAAAATCTTTCAAAAGGGTCTACAAAACAGGATGAGTTTGGATTCATTCGAGCGACGTTTCATAATTACTTCGGCGATTATACGATCATCAACACAGTTCGTGGGGAATCTTGTCATCACACTCATAACTCATACGGTATTTCCAATGAGTAATATACTTTGATGTTATTTCTAGTATATTTAGGTTAATGTGTTGGTTTATCAAGTGATAGAGATAGACAACAACAGTTGCATGTCACAAGAAAAATTTAAGGTATACAGACACAGGAGAAAGAGATAAGGGAACATAGGATAGTTTGACAGATGACAGAACTATAGTTCGTCTGGGGCAGTACCACCGTCGCCCTCATAATCCGTAATAAAGGCAGTTTTTGTGTTGAGGTTGGAGAGGCGCGGTTACCGGGCATACTTACAGCGGGACAAACATTTTGGGTCTCAGGTGTTGCGACGCATCTACGTACGATCTCAGGTAGCACTTCAGTTTAGTTCGAGGTCGGATGTGGGTGTCCATGGGCTGCAGAGACCACTTAACATTAAGTGGCCAGTACACTCTTTTGCTACTCTTTAAACATAAAAAATATCACACATATTTTCTTTCAGATACCTAGCTCGGAGAGATAGCTCGAAAGTCTGATTTATTTTGTTATAGAAACGAAAGGAGAACCTCCAGCTTTGCCAGGCCTCTCATACCCTACCGCACTATGCACCACGGGACGCGATGGGGGAGGGGAATTTTTCTCTCGGGCAACAGGGACAATTCCGGGCAAACAGGTAGCCCTCGAGACCCAAATAGTACCACGTCTCCCCTAATGCTATAGTCCTGTAGAGACCTGTCAGTGCCGGACGTTTTCTTTTCGATTCGATTCGATTCGTTACCGGCCATTCGACATCGTCTTCTTGTAGTCTCGCTAGTTTTGACCAACGCCCGCTTTAAGGTAACATTTATAAGACAACATTTTAAATTTAGAAGACAGTTATAGATTTAAGAAAGATTTGACGTTTGGCAACGGGATCATAAACTACCTTATCTATCTATACGTCATTAGAGGCTTGGATTTTTGTTATATTCCAAGACAAATGAAATCGGAAGCAGAAAATAATGTTCTACATCAGAGGTTCCCAAAGTGTGCGCCGCGGCGCCCTGAAGCGCCATAGAGAGTGAAGAGGGGCGCCGTGAGGTGCTTCTGTTTTCTCTTTGAAAACTATAACAAACAACATATATTGTTTTTTGTTCCGATAAGCTGTAACAAAGTAAATGAGAGTAGCAAAAGTCTTGTCAATAAATATGTTGCGAATCTGAGATTGCGGTTGTTTTAATTTTTGGGCCTACCTACAGTCATTGCACCATATCTCGATCGAGTTAGGGCGCCGAAACAATATGTTAAATTTGTAAGTGCGCCGTGAAACGAAAAAGTTTGGGAACTCCTGTTCTACATTATATACACGGTGCAGGCCAGCTGATGTCACGTGGTCACTACAGCCCAGGGACAGCCACATCTGACCTCAAGTCTCAGGAGTAGATGCGTCACTACTCCTGAGACTGAGAGAGTCGCCTCGCTATAAGTGTACCCGGCAACCCCACCTTGAAACAAAACACAAGAATTGCTTCACGATGGCGGCTACGGTGCCTCCCCGGACGAACTATAATTCTACCCTTCATTTTAATTTATTTGTAATGAGTAATATCCGACACACAAGTGTTTCTAAGTGGTATCGTATACTTATTTACATAATTGTTCTGAACACTAATGACATTATTATGTCACCAGACATCCGATAACACCAAGATATTACACATGTTAATATTGCTAAATATATACCAGCTTTATCTAAACTTTAAGTGATCGAGATCGAATTATATTATCTGAAATGGTTGAATTATAAGTATGTGAGTCAGATAATGTGTCATCAACCCATTGTCTCACTACTAGACATAGGTCTCTTCTTAGAGTGGAAGGGTTAGGCCATAGACCACACGAGCCAAGTGCGTTTTTTTTATATATATTTTTTTATGTTTGAAAAGTAGCAAACCAGCATTCAGGCCACCTGATGTTATGTGGTCACTGCAATGCATAGATACCTACATCTAACCTCCAAGAGGACTTGTAAGTGCGTCGTGAAACGAAAAAGTTTGGGAACCCC
>DWKL01001837.1:0-13779 GCA_018249415.1 Phareas burnsi | reverse complement strand
AACTCCTGCATATGACGTCTAATTATTTCGTAGCATATTTAATAGGTGGTAGAACCATAGTTCGTTCGGGGAGGTATTACCGCCCTCCACATAATCCGCCGTGAAGCAGCTCTTGTGTTTCGGTTGGAGAGGTGCGGTTGTCGGACTCACTTACCAGTGAAGCGAACCGAAACACAACACAGTGTAAATCTAGTGTTAAAAGGCAGAATGAATATGGCGGTGGTGCCTCCGGAGACGAACCAGGCAGGATTTTACCACCTTTGCCTCATGCATTTCAGCTTTGTTAATATTTTTAATTTTTTTGTGTTTAAGTGCTATCATTAGCATCATTAACAACCCATTAATGTTCCACTGCTGGGCACGGGTTTCCTCTCAGAATGAGAAGGGTCAGGCCATAGCCAACCATACTGGCCAAGTGCCGATTGGTAGACTTCACACGCCTTTAAGATCTTTTACAAAAAACTTTTAGGTATGCAGGTTTCCTTAGGATGTTTTCTTTCACCGTTTAAGCTAATGATAAGTAATTTCTAATACGCACATGACTTCGAAAAACCAGAGATGCGTACGGGATTCGAACCTCGGACCCCCAGTGTGAGACCAGAATGTTACCCACTAGGCTATTACTGCTTTTTTGTCTTTTGTATACTGATTGTCAAAAACAAACAAATATGATTTACAAAACTGGTATGCAAGTAAATTTTCTCATGTTCCAAATACATATAAGATAATAAAGTTGACGACCCGCGTGGCCCATGGATTACCTTACTGGTTCGACTGGCACTGGATTCCTGGTTCGATTCTCAGCTAGACATACATCTAATTATGAGTTTATATTTCTGTTCTAGGTTTGGGTGTTTGTGTACGCGTCTTTGTATGTGTCCATGGCACCCACGACAACGGATATTCTAATGAGGGACTATGCGTGTAAAACCGTTAGTTTTTAGTTGGAATGAAGAAATATTTTCAAGCAGTATATTATTTCTTAATTTTTATCAAAATAGTTGTAGAAAAAAAGAAAAATTTTAATTATCAGAAGAATCCAATATATATATAAATGAAACAACAGACTCTGTCTATTCGTCTAGAAGTCTTTAGACGTAATGATAAAAGAGTAAAATTTAATTTAATTATAATGTGAGTACCTTAAATTAGTGAAGTAATTTTAGGACCGGTGGTACAACACCTCTGCTCCTTACAATTGATACTTATGCCTAAAACGATCCAAACAATTGCTTTTACGTTTTATTACGTTCTCCTATCTTCCCAATGCACCATGTACCAATAAATAAATTTCGCGTCAATTATAAAATACTGGTTCATAGAATTCATATAATAGAAAAGAGAGAACAATGTATACAAAACATTGTATAGAAATATGTACGGTAATATTTCTATTAAATGGCGTTCTATAAATTTATTGAATCACGGCGTACAATCGACCAGATATTTTATCATTTACGCTTTAACAAGATTACAAAATCACGGACACAACGGAATAAATGATTTCACGTAAATATAAAATACAGTAACATCCCTACAAAGCACTAACACTATTTAGAAAACAAAAACTATTCTAAAGACTGAAAGTTTATAACTGTATTTACATCTAATCGTGTTGGAAGCTCAACGCAAATTTCGTGTGGTTTCTACTATTATTACATTTTTCCTTAACACCTATTATAATATGAATAAAATTGAAGGAGAAATTGTAGACGAAAGTAACAAAAACACCATCAACAAAAAATAAGCTATTAGGCGAGGAACAATCGACGTAAATCAAAATCACAAAGGAATAAAAGCGAAAACATTTTATAGTATAGATATATGAAAACGATAAATAATACGAAAAGTTTCTAAAGAAAACAATGGCGAACACAATGGGAAAACAATAATATCTTACGTCACTTTTGGAAGACGTTTGATTAAACATGCAAATACTCCTAACTTACATATACATATTCATAAGTATAAAGAGTGTTATCATATATTAGAGGATAGACTGACACTAATATCTACAAACAAGATGATGATAATAAATGATAGTGATCGTGCAATAAAACATTTTTCAAAGAGTGTGATAGAAGAAACTGCTATACGAAATTCTAGACTTCGATGAACCTAATTATAAAGCGTTACGGATTATCTGTCGATTTCTTTCGAAAGAAAAGCTTAAATTTACAATTAAGTAATACATCTTAAAAAATTGATGTTACAAAATTTAGACACAAATTAAATCGTGCGAACTATCGCAAAAGTTATTGCTGAATGATATCTCTCGTCGGATAAAGCAATTCTTTAACATCTACGACGTACAGTCACTACGATACTAATTTAGCACTAAAGGTACTGTGAAAGGAACGTAGAAAAATAAGTTGTCAATTTAATTATTATTTAAATTTCTATGTTGATCCGCTATATATACACGTCAACATTTCGGTTAAGTTGATTCCTTAAAATTACTGACAGCCATGTGATAGCTGACTATGAGTTCGCAACCCCACCACCTGATGTAGACAAAAATGCTGTTTTAATAAAATAAAATAATAAAAATAAACACACTTAATCTTTATCTAACTAAAATGTTTAACGTCATAATGTTTAACCATAACTAACAAAAATCGGAAAAGATAAAAAAATAACAAAGGGTTATGACAAAAATTAGAATAGTAAGAGAAAAGGAAGACTATTACCAATTTAATGAGAAAAGTATATTACATAAATTATACGTTAATCACTGTTTATATGAAACAGAAGAACCAGTTGCAACAAATTTATCTATCATCTAAGTTTCGGGCTGACCCATTCGTCGACTAACTCTAAAAACATTGAGAAGCTAATTATACCACTTATATTAATACACATTACGTACCCATTATTAATTACTTATTGACGATATTATATATAATTATCTAGCTTGTCGAATTATTGTTAATTAATTTTTTACCTATCTACCACCAGATACGACGACACTACTTCGCTTACCCGTTTATCACCCGAATCATACAGACAGACATACACGTCCGTGAATAACGATTACATACAAACACTTGAACGTAAACTCATATTAGATATAGAATGAACAAAACTTAACAGGGAACAAATAATGATAAATCTACAAAGATGTCTTTAAGACAACGATAACAACATACAACCAAAGTTACGGATCACAGAAAGAAAAGTTTTAAGTAGGCTAAGTTAATGAGCTACCATAAGACACTTGCCTCACTGCCAGCTATAAAGAGTGACAAAGACAACTCATGTATAGTAGAATGAGTACGTTGAATAGTAATTGGCAAACCTCAAGACAGAAATAACAAATTGAAGAGTCAAAAAAGATACAAATTAATTAATTCGATTTACTTACCTCTCATTTACATCGATTTAGCAGACTTAAACATTTTCAAATAGCTGGCAATAAAACAACCGTCTGGATGTAAGCGAAAACGATTCGACAGCAGAACTATGAGAAGAAATTGAAGATTAAGTATATTATTCAAACTTCCATTCATACGCCTCATAGGGTTATTAGTCGTTGTATTGCTCAGCTCATCCAGTTTCCACGTCTAATACGATTTCGTAACCTACTAAATTAAATACACATTTTCTACGACTTGCTTGATTACGATCGAGTAAGACTCGGATTGAATAAAAAATTGAGACATAAAATTCAGTAGTCATTACAAGTGGAGCGTCAGCTGATTCTTCTCCGTTGTAAAATATCTTCCAAAGCAGTAATAGCGTCAATATTAAAATGATTCTGTATTGATTAGTATTGATCAACTTTTGATGTGGCGAAATATAATGTCAGCATTATATGAGCTAGCAGTTGTACTTTAATGAGCCCATGAACTTATGAGCCATATGACATGTCATTTCCAATAAGATCGTGTCAGTTCTCATTAGATCACATATGCGTTGCCCCTAGAGAACAGACACGTGACGACTATGTTGGAAGTCCTCTACGCCCTACATTAATAGCAACGAAGGTGAAAGAGAGCGGATGTTCAAGATAACAATGTTATTACATTAGCCCTGAAACCAACTGTTGCTTAAAAGACCACACTTAACTTGCTAGCTATGCTTTTACCATTCGCAGTCGAACAAGTCGTTAAGTCGCAAAAATACGCAACATTTTTTTGAAATACCACTCTGCAACATTTCATACATTCGGCAGTTATTGCAATTTTATTTCGACATTGAAATACGTCATACTCATGATTACGATTCACCTCGAAATCCATACTTTTTGACACAAATATTTACACGTTCATATCACCACAGTCGATCAACATTCAGTACTTATTTGAACCATCGTAACATTCACTAAACAATTTTATCCTATGGTGTTTTAGAAAATCTAACTATTATTATTATTAATAATAATTATTTTATTTGCAGTCATATAAAAATAACAACAGACCGTTTATTTTCTAGCAATTATCTACAATAAAACGTCGGATGATCACGGAACAGTGTTGTAAGCCTGTGACTTAATTAATCGTTATTATTATTGATAGTCGTATTAATACTAAATTGGTGTGTATTTCGGTGCGTGCAATAGCACATTCCTACTTTCAATTAACCGACGTGACAGTGTACCTTATAAGAAAATTATTTTAGTATCAGTAATGTGAACAATTCCATCCAAAAATTCCATCGAAGATTTATACGGCTAATTATGGCCCGGAGGCGAAACACCGAGCGTCAACATCGCTCAAGTAGCGCGAAGTACGCGGAAGAGAACACGTGATCAGGGACCAATAAGAGGCCAGCCATATATCAGTCGCGGGCTCCCATTCGTCACTGCTTGCGCGGCGCACGTTCACGCGCCATTCCCGTATTTATCTACTTGCACTTAGTACGCTCAGAGCTGTTTACTAGCAATGGATGTGACTTCCAATAATGACAGAGCTAATAATTTATTCCCAACCTTTAGCGAGCTCTTCCACTGCTCACGTAAGCAGTGACCGTATTCCACAAACTACTGAGTTACGTACCCTCTAATCTAAACTAGCTCAGTGTACGCATTTCGACACGAACATCTATACACATTCAATAACACTTATATAAATATTAAGACAAATCACACGAAACAGTTTGATTTATTTCACTATAACCATCCCTGTTTTCCTCTCTGCTCGCTGTGGAATTTCATTAAAATATGAATAACCTCTGAATTAACTAGGTAATTATCTAACAAACATTATCATGAGTTACTTTGACATATCAAATACGCGGCTCGAAATTTTTTTTTATTACGACAAACTCTACATTACCCTACATAATGGGTTGAGGTTAACGCGTAACACGCTTTACTCGTACATGTTACAAATAATTATACATACGAACTACTAAATAAATTCGAAGAATGGGTTATGGATAGGAATAATGAACAAAATGGAACATCTAATACTGAATCTAATCTAGATACAAATAAAAGTTAAGATATCTAAATTTCTTTACAGACTAAGTTCACAATCCTCAACAATGATTTTATTATCTAAGACGTGTAGTTGTAAAGTGCCGATAAGTGAGTAAAAGACTTTACAATCAGTGAAAATCGTGAGAATACAAATCAGGAGAAGAACCTTGTGTACTAAATTTACCCTGTACTCTAGGATTATTAGTGAAAATACGGTTAATATTAGTTTACGGAAAACACTTCGTGCCATCCTGATCGCGATAGACCGGAAGGTTCGACATGCTCAGTCATTGCTTTGAGGGAAAGCATCCTTTGATAATAAACGTCTCAGAATTAATATTCAAGCGAAAACCGAAATAAGTAGACAATAGCACTTACAAATTAAAGTCAGTTACAACAATTGGCTTACAGTCCGGAACTATTTTTGACTCTCTTGGCAATATTTGGCACTCCGTTTCAAAATTTAATTAAACAAGTTATCAAACTATCTAAGAATATCGAATTTTATAAAAATGTACAATTGGCAGTCAATTGTTTTATGAATATCATCTATAGTTAAACAATATCACCGTCTCGACACGACGTGAATATTAACGCTATAATATTGGCAATACGATAATTTTTTATTCAATTTACGTCTCCTAGTTCTTTAACCTAAATTATCTACAGTTCCTTATTATTTTATTATATCTACTGGGAAATTAGCTTTCGTCAATTTATCGATATTGTCCTTATGGTTTTTACGCGAGTACGTAGTTTATAAAATTCTAAATGTATATAATAATTTTAATGATTTCAGTTTAATAAATCATCAATAATATATAAACTACTTGTCCGACATTCCTCGAGGACGTTCTCAATATTATAATTATAATCGACACTATTCGATATTGAATTGAATAGTATCTTATTACAATACCTAAAAGTGACGAAATTGAGCTCGATTTATTCGAAGTAAATCCTATACAACTAAACAATACAAATTGTTACTCGTCGTTAACATTTCGTAAACTTAATACAATCTATCGCAAAAATGAACACCCTAACTGTACAATGTTTGTGCGCTCATATTAAATAATTCCTGAAAAAATGAACCAACCTGACAAACATACAATACATACAAAACAATCTTACGTTCGCTTAATAGGTATAATACGTTTACAGCGTTTCTAATATAAAAATAGTTATGGCGGATCCGGCGACAACACAAAACGGTCAGGTCTTGAGGTTGCTCCGTTCTCGTTTCGACTATCGACGGACACAGTCTCACGTTCGAGTTTTTAATATAAAAAGACGGCTTTGGACACGCTTGCGGCGTGCGTACGTCCCGCAGCGCACCGGGCGCTTGGCACCACACTGAGCACAAAACACGTAAAACACGTCCTCGCCTAGTAGTTCCCATCTGGGAGCCTTACATAGATCATCCATGCCACCACATGACGATCAGCTCCCAGAACGTCTTCGGCGGCGAGTGGCCGAAGACGTAAGACGAATTTCAGAGACCCGGGTCGCCTTCAGATCCCATTTTGAGCAGCTCCAACTTCTTCTTGGCGATTTTCGAGTACAGGATATCGATTGGCTTAGAGTTATCGTAGAAGGTTGGCGCTCTGAATATAATCATGGCCGTGCCAACGACGCATGCTATCGTGAACAGGAACAAAAAGATTCTATCCAGAACCATAGCCACGTACTTCCAATCGTCCTCCACCTGCAATATACATTTATTTTAATAGAAATAAAGTAATTAAAAGCTGCTGTACAATTTGATGTATACTTACACTCTCAAATTTGTCTTTATTTTTGACATGCTGTGCTATAAACCTGGATCCTTCTATTGTCTTTTCCATTTCTCTTACGTAAGGTTTTTCAAGAGATGGGCTGCCATCGTCGAGGTCTAAGCGGCAGGGAGAACCAGGAGGCGGAGAGAATAGCTCATCATCACCTCCTGGTGGTGGTGGTGGTGATGGGGGCATGCCCGGCAGTTCATACTCCTCACAACCCCATTCCTTAAACTTGCCATCCATATCATCTCCACCGAACACATCAGTAAGTACCTAAAAAATTTGATATAGCAATATAAAACATATATATCACAATTATGGAAGTCACAACGATATCTACGGCAATGAATATAATCATTTGTGTTGTAAAAAGAAGGAGGAAAACATTTACATTGAAAATAAAGGTGGATTCGACTTAATAATGAGGGCTCCTAGTAGAGCTCGAAATACCCAAAGATTAAAATGTCAGTTGGCGTTCCGCGGGATCGGTGTATCGACGTGGCTTAAGCCGGAGCACAATTAGGCTGGAGTGGAGGTCTCGGTTTCGGGCTGCGTCTGCCGGCTCGTATATCGCGATCCGTCCGCAGCCACCAGGGGAACATAAATAACGGGGGCCGCGAGCGCTCGTTAAGCCTGCCGGCGTTGAGTAATAAAGGAAAATCGAAATGGAATGAAATTGGGCTGGAAGCGATATTTTCGCGATACACGCAGACTACAATGAATTTAGAATACCGTTGAAAGAAGCATTTCCCAGAAGAGTCCCACAGTTGAGGACAATTAAAATGCTTATTGAGAGCGGCTTCAACTCGACTGTAATAGCGTTTTGTTTGTATTGAATCCGTTACGGTGGAGAATGTTTTCAAAGAAGGAATCTGGATAAGAAAAGGCATCTTGTCGGTTTTATCGTTTCAAAAGGGATTCTCGACGCACAACTCCGACGTGAGAGGTTTTTATTTTACAAATTTAATTAAACGCAATGAGATGAAGTTCTTAAGCGCGAAGATAAGAGAAAAATAGAGTACGGATGAATATAAAATTCTTTCAAGGTTTAGGTGAGGTTTCCTAAGCTCATGATTATTTAAGGTTCTGGTAAAGATTCAATATTTCTTACCTCAGTAGGTTTATCGTTATCGTCATCATCAGGGTCTTTTTCTGGCCTCTGTATACATAATACTTTAGGTAATATTTCTATAAAGACTTTGCGTACCCATGGGGCCATATGATGAGTTACGGGCGACCTAAAATTTACATTTAGCACCACGATAGTGACAACTACAGATAGTGTGACTAGCATCATTGTGAATAACAAATATTTTCCTAGCAAGGGAACCGTTAATGACGTTGGTGGAATAATTTCTGCAAGCAGTAAAAAGAACACGGTCAGCGAGAGAAGAATTGAAATACACAGTGAGATTTTTTCTCCGGAGTCTGAAGGTAGGTAAAAGACAAGGACTGAGAGGAAAGAGATGCCAACGCAAGGGATAATGAGGTTGACCGTGTAGAAAAGAGTTTTCCTCCTGAGAGTGAGATTGAAAATAATATCAGGATAGGGTTCTTCACAGCACGAGTAGAACTTTTCGTTTCGCGTCGCTGGTACACGCATGATGTCCCATTCAACGGAGATGTAGTACTCTGACAAGTCGATACCCATTGCTATAAGCTCGGAATCTGGTGTTTGCTTCAAGTGCCTCAAGTCCACCTGTACACAAAAATAATAGTAAATCGAACATTAGTAATGTTGGAAGTATATAATAATGCAGATGCAAATAATGTAGCAAAACATAACAAATGGATGATGGGTATGTGCCCACAAGTGTCCGAGTTAAAAAAAAAACAAAAAGTAAAATAAGCAACAACAACTGCGCGTTGACATTTTTTTCTTGACAATAATGCCATTCTGCGCATTAAGATTAAGCAAAGTTTCGATGTGGAAGAAAAAAAGTTGTACTTATATAATCATCTTTCCATAAGTCAAATTGGATCATAATTTTGAACGTAAGTATAATATTGCTCAAATTACGTGTATAATGTATGTTTATAATGGTTCTAATTAAAATGTTTGACATTTTGTGGGAGGTCAAATTGTCTAAGAGTCCTCATCATTTTGACATTTATAAAAATGAAAATATATTTCATTTTCTTTGGACATCCTTTTCATGAATTTCTAGACCCGACTTCCATTAGTTACCAAGTCAATGTAACTAAATAAAATTTCATTAGGTGGTAGAATTACAGTTTGTCCAGGGTGGTATTATCGCCGTGCTTAAAATTCGCCGTAAAGTAATTCTTATATTTCGGTTAGAGAACAGAACAACGAGGCAACCATCTTAGTCCTGAGGAGTAGTAACACATGTAGATCCTATCTGAGGTCGTACCTACGCAGGATTTCAGTCCTATTTGAAGGTAGATGTGGATGTTCGTGGGCTGGAGTGACCACGTAACATTGAGTGACCTGCACGCTCTTTGCTATTCATATCAATCAATCGATGATTTATGTTATCGGAAGACAACATTGTATGCCTTCACGTCTTCCTTATCTCGAACACCAACGTAAGGTGTGAACGAGATATAAGATTGGAACAATCCCTTGTGAACCTTGAGATAAGCGCTATAAGGCTCAGGCGGGGGCTTAGCTTTATTTATGTGAAACTCGGGGAGCACAGATTTATTGGCTTCCTTACTTCGATGGATGGTTGCATCATCAGAGGTCTATTTCTGTAAACTCCATTCCAATCTTTTTATCACATCCTTTCTCATCGTCGATTACATCTTATCTACCGAATTATTTATTGATATCCAATAAATATTTTTTCTGCCATTATACTCTTAAGACTTTTATACAAAATGTTTCGTTTACGTTTCGTAGGAAATACTTAAAATGGTGAATACAAAACCAATGTGAGTATAAAATATCACCTGCGATTGAACATTTTTATCGAAATATTTTATATTTTGTTTCGTCTGTAATACTTCTCTTCGTCTAAGCATTTTTCTGGGGCAGCCATTCGTAAAAGTCCAGGATGCCATGAATATTGCAATGCACGTAAACAAATATTTGTTTTTCTTTTGTTCCGTTACGACGACGACCTCGCACATCTGCGTCGCATAGTGTAAGAAATATTTATATTCTTTTTGAGAACCAAGCAACATAGCAATGTGAAATGTTTTTGATTTTTTTAATATACTTAGTAAAACTGTTTCAAATAATATTCCTTACGCTATGGTTGTCAAAAATCTAATTGCTTTGAACATTAAAGTGACACTTAACCATTTAGTTTAAGTATTCTTATTCCTCTTGTCATTTGCTTCGTAAATTTTAGAAATCTGAATTTAAAAAACGATCAATACAACTGTGGATAGATAGATATGTTTACTATCTATATCCTATGCCAATTACCTACAATTCTGAGGAACTCCGCTGACTTTGTTCTTCGTGATTCTTGTTTTGTTGATTTTTACTATGAGCAGAGTCAAAAATGTTTTCATATTTTATCCCCGAATGTTAGATTTCTATTTTGCCGTCATCATTGTTCTCGCAAATCAAAAAGCATCTTATTTTCTCTCCGTTGTAAACGTCTGTAGCAAAGTGCGGGCGGGGTGGTAATCACCAACTGCGTTAGCATTATACAATAAATGAAATGAAATAAAATTGATTATTGTACAATTATGTTGATTTATAATTACAACATAATTTGAGATCTTGTAGGCGTGGCAATATTTATTTCTTTATTATTTGTCGATGTGCAGAGCAATTGTTTACATTAGCGGTTTAGGAAATATACTACAGCTGCTTCACGAGTTGTTTTTGCTACAGAGAAAAAAGGGCGGAAAAATCTAAATAACATATATGTTTTAGAGACTTTTTTCAACAATGTTTATGATTGACATCTTTGTTATTCGTAAACGTGAACAATATCATGAAAGAAGAGTTAACTGTGAAAGAAGAATTAACTATATGTGCAGACAACAACAACAATAATGTTTAATACCTGATGTAATTTCAAACGAACTATATCTGGTATTAGTTTAGTTTTCGTGATAAAAAGTGAAATTCCTTTTTATACTAAAGTCTCTTTCGCCGCTACTTCTCCATAAATAAACACCTTCCGAAGCGCTGGTAGTTTGTTGATGTTCAAAGAGAATTTTGGAATCTATTTTGGTTAAAAATATTTTGATTTGACTCGATTTGATTTGAAATTATCTATCTGATATCTATATGTACGGCCTGATTGAGGAAATTATTGAACCTGTTGAAATGTGTTTTTCCGTCGAAGAAGAGTATTTCATCAAAAATACTCAGGATCGAGGATAGAGGATCGATCGAGAAATGCTCGAAGACAGTCAGATAAATTTGTTCATAAATAAAACACGTTATCTTATAGATCCAGGATCCAAGGTACTTGAAGCAGGTCTGTTTGTTGAATGCGAAGTCACGACCAACGAACCCAATGTCGGTATCTCAAAACGGCTTATTAAACGACCGACGGCTTCCATAGCATTTTTTCGTCTTAATGGAGAATCATGATGTTTCATAATTCGAAAGAGAAAAGACAGTTAAGGTTGTAAATGAGTGAAATATACATTACCGTGTAGCCATCGTAGCTCCAGGATCCGAACTTCATGAAGCAGGTCTGTTCGTCGAACGGGAAGTACTCGACGTCGATCTCGCAAAACGACTTATAGATGGCCGGCGGTTTCCAAACCACTTTACCGTCGTGATGGAGGATCGCTTTCGTCATTATCGTCACTTCGTAGTTGCCGTCCGCGCTGAAACAAAAATGTTTATCATTAAAGTTACTGTCTACCTCCTTATTCATTCAAGGCTTGTCATTTTTTTTTAAATTTAGTCTCGTGGTAAGATTCCAGTCTCTTACGCTGGGGGTTCTGAGTTCAAACCTGAGATTGCACTTGAACATTTTCCAAGTTATGCCCATATGAAATAATTTCCATTTGATATAAAATATCGGTAAAAAGTTAAGCGAAGATATATAATATTTGAGATTTGTTTTGGTACTTTCTTAAATAGCTTGTTAAATGTACAATCTCACATCACTGCTTTTATATTCAGTAAAGTGTTTTATGAAAGGAGATCTAAGAAACACGTTACTTTAGAGCGTCTTAATAAAATGATATTCCCTTACAAAAATATCATTGATGTCAGAAGCTGAAAGAAACCTGTTGCTTAAAAGACCAATTCAATAGAATGAGCGAATCATCCGAATAAAAATTGTCAGTACAGAATCAAATGTGTTGAATAAAGATTTCATATGTTCAACTCTATATACTTCTGCGGAAGCTGTTTTGATGATACCGGTGTAGGGTTTCGTGGAGGCGGAAGAGTGTCAATTATTTGATTTCTGTATATTGCTCGAAGTATTTGTTTACTTTGTTATGTTTATTTTTCTATACGCTACAATTATCTTGTTTACATCTTATAAAATACAATGGCCTGTTAAAGTTGGGATACAACTATTTCGCGACGATCCGCAAATAATATGTATGATGGTATATTTGTATTTTACGACCTGCAGTATGCTGTATATTTCATGTCTTAAATATATACCACCATACAAAGTGTTCGTGGATTGTTGTGAAGTTTTTTTTTATGTCGGAAGAGTAGCAAAAAATTTATGGTACGAATTCGACATGCTTGATTTTTTATGTTTTAAGAGTAGCAAACGAGCATGCAGGCCTCCTAATGTTAAATAGTCACTGCAGCCCGTATACGTCCATATCTAACCTCAAACAAGACTGAAACCATATTTGAGGCCATCGTAGATGCGTCAATACTTCTGATGACTATGATGGTCGTCTTGCTATAAGTTTGCCTGGAAACCGCACCTTCCCAACCGAAACGCAATAATTGCTATACATCGGATTATGAGGGCGGCGGCGGTACTTCCACGGACGAATTATAGTTCTACCACCTATTAGACATATTGTATCTAACATGGAGCAGATTAGAAAGGACTACCGATTTATGCCAACTAATCTCGAAAACCATAGTGTCGATTTAATCTCCCACCGCTTTGTATCATTAACAAAGGTCCACATTACGTAACATGCACGTAGTACGTAATTGTTCCACGCATGCATACATTGCTGGCTGTTAACTGTGTTGACTGTCCAAACGTTGTTACAAATAGAACGTGTCGAGCAATGAACACTATTGAACAGGATAATAGTACTTTATGTTACTCGAAGTCGTAACAGAATACTGGAGTTCCCTGCATATTTGACATACGGTGTTGTATGTAGGCACTGTGCTGAGATACTATGTCGATATCTAGGGTAGTTTGAGTCAAAGACAGAAAGACAACTAGATGTTTGTGAGGAAATTTCTTAATCTTAAAACTTATGAATTTTATCAACACTTACACGAAGAAATTTGTTACGATTTCAAGTAACATAAAGTGACTATTATCCTGTTCAATGGTGTTCATTGCTCCACACGTTCTGTTTGTAACAACGTTTGGATAGTCAACACAGTTAACAGCCAGTAACGAGTACTCATGATTTGCGGTTTTTGAATTGCCTATATTTCAGCCCAGTTGCATGGGCCGTGGTCACGGCGAA
>DWKL01001836.1:0-13780 GCA_018249415.1 Phareas burnsi | reverse complement strand
GTTACTAAAATGAAAAGCTTTCTATACTTAAAATTAAAATCATCATCAACTCATTAATCACCATATAAAGAAACTTTTACAAATCTGTTGCTTATAATCAACTCATTAATGTTTCACTGGGCACGGATCTCCTTTCAGAAAGAGAACGATTAGGTCAAAGTCTACCACGCTGGCCAAGTGCGGATTGATAGACATCTTCGAGAACTTTTACAAAGAATTCTCCGATGAGTAGGTTCCCTCACGATGTTTTCCTTCACCGTTGAAGTAAATAATCATTAATTTTTATATACGGATTTTACTTCGAAAAATTGGAGGTGCGAGCGGGTTTGAATCAGGGACGGCCAGCGTCAGAGTTCGGTGTCTTAACAACTAGGCTGTCATTGCTTATGTTACTTACTTTAATATATAGAAACGAGAAGCACTTATAAGTTTGGAATTCTAAATTTCGCCTGTATTTTTAATCATACCAATATATACGTCATAAAAACAAAAATCGTAAGAACAAAAACAAATTACAACTATACATTAACAAAAGAGGATAATTGATTAACACAACTGTAGAATCCGGCCCTGGCAAAGTGTTTGAAAAGACATTCGTTTCTACCCACGTTTTACATACTTTTTATTTTTGCTTTACTTGTATGAATATTAATTTAATCTATGAATTTGTTACATAATCATTCAATTTTATTTTGTAATATTTGTGCAACGATGAGCACAAACACACGTCGATACATGTCCTTAAATAATTGAGACTTTCTCATTAGGTTAGATGTATGAATTTCTTTTAGGAAAACAAAGTTTCTTTAATCATAGAATACATTCTAAATTTCTATTTCTGTTCTAGTTTCTATTTCTATTTCTGTTTCCAATTCTAAATTTATTAACAGACAGATCCATAGCGGAAACTCAAGGCGAAAGCGATTCATTGTTAATTTTTACTTTCTGTAATTACGTCATTGTTCTATTGGATAAACGAATTGTTCAGATAAGAATGTTGGTCAAATAGTTCTCATAAAAATTCCATTAAAATTGTTAGATATGTGGTAGAACTATAGTCCGCCCAGGGTTATTACCGCCGCCCTCAAGATCCGCCGCAGTTTTTCCGTTTCGGTTGGAGAGGTGCGGTTGCCGGACACAGCGAGGTGACCATTTTAGTCCTTAGGAGTAGTGACGTTACGTACGGCTTTAGATAAAACTTTAGTTTTGTTTACGTTTAGATATGGGTGTTCATGGGCTGCAGTGACCACTTAACAGGATTAGGCTTGCACGCTTGGTTACTTCTCTTCAAACATAAAAAATTTTTTCGAAGTAATTTTGAAGTCAGTTTTATTTTTTTTTTAAAAGGTTAATTTTAAACAGGCAATTACTTAATAACATTAGAACGGCGATCACCTAACACATTCCCTCTCCTAACGATATCAACGCACGTGACATTACGTCGAGCATACTTTTTCAATATACAACTGTGGCACAAAGACGAAGAGTAATATTGGAGTTGGCGCGAACTCATATCCGCGGCTGTGATATCCGCGAGTGGCCGCGGAGATAAGAAATGAAAGATTGTTCCTACAGGGCTGCCTATTCGTACCCTTATTTCTTACAGTTTCTGACACACGGTCACTCGGAATTGTGAGCTTGTTATATGTTATGTGATATTTAATACGTAATTATTATTTTTTAGTTTTGCAAATAGTATTTTTAGTGAATAGTTAAAGACACTGGTCAATTTAGACTACAACATGTCTGAGTGCAGTTTTCAGGTTACAAACTAAATCAAAAGAAAACGTACGTATTTGAAATTAATTTGGTGTTATTATACACATAATTTTTACACAACTTATACATAATTGGGTGATTATGTTTAATCACTCACAATTATGGTGTCAGTCTAGAGGTTAAGATTTCAGCCTCTCGTGTTAGGTGTCAGGGTTCGCTTTAACGGTGAAGGAAAACATCGTGAGGAAACCTGCAAATCTGAGACTTTTTGTATAGTTATCGAAGTTGTGTGAAGTTTACCAATCGTATCTGTTCTCAAGACTACAATCCTATTTGGTGTTGATTACAGATGTCCACGGGTGGTAGTGACCACTACCGTCAGGTGAGCTGCTCGGACATTTGCTACTTCTACGCTATGAAAAAAATGTTAGGTGTCAGGATTCTTTGCACCAGTGTCACACTTAATCCTAAACTTAAGTACCAGTGTAGCATTGATGTGTTCTGGTTAAGAGAGTGGTAGGGCAGATTCTTTCAGTATGGCGCCCAACAGATGTGAAGTGACCATTGCGGTCATAAACATCTGTAACTAACTCCATATAATTATTATACTACATATTATTATACTACACTATATGATCATACACGACTCTATATAGTTGATTAAGTTGCGTACACAACGCTACACTTTCCAAACTCATAGGATTCCCTATATCATGGGTACCATGGACACGTCCAAAGACAAGTACCCAAACATCCAGACCTAGAACAGAAATCTTAATTCGTCATTTAGATGTCTGCTGGACGGGTATCGAATCCAGAACCCTATGCGTGTCAAGCCAATAAAGTAATGTCTACAGCGTGCGTCGTGAAAATAAAGACTAATTAGTTAGACTGGTTTAGTATTTTATCGGTCATGCTAAAGGGCTGTATGTTTTCCTTTCGTTTCGGCCATGTGTATCACGCGAAGGGTGGATCCATTAACTTTATTTGTCGACATCTCCCAAACTAAAGAACTCGGATATCGGCAGATTGGAATGATGTATTGTTCCAAGATTTCATTCCGAATCAACTCGTCTCTACATTGTATACTCTCTAATATTATAGAGTTATAGATTAACTGTCTGTATATTTTTAATTTTTGAACTCACACTTGTTTTTATAGGGAAATTTGAAGCGCGCCCGAACACCGTCACATGAAAACGACAGGTTCAACTTTCTCGATTCAGAATAGTTGTTTGTAAAATATATAAATATATAAAATATATAAATAGATACGACCGTCGCCCTCACAGTCGGAGAGGTGTGTTTTTCGGATACACTTACAATAAATAATTTTACGTCTTCTACGAACGACCTCAGATAGGGTTCAGTTCTGTTTGAGATTACATGTAGGTGTCCGTGGGCAATAGTGACCACTCAACATTAAGTGGCCTGCACGGCCGCCTTTTACTCTTCAAACATAAAAAGAGAAGCTTTTTTTTCATTACACAAACGATGAACTATTTATGTCGTGAATATTGCTGTTCTCAGTATCTTATATTCTGTAACGATCTCATCTAAACTGTATAGTTTATTTGAGTAACTCATAAAAGTAATATAATATAATTACAGTAGTTAAAATTTGTTATTTACTTCTATTTCGTTATAGAATACATAAGTCTTCTTCAAGTCTTTAAGAAACACACAAAAGATAGAATGATCCGGTAACTAAGAATAAAAGATTTATTTTAATATTCGCGGACGATGCCGCGGTAGAAACATGTGCACCAACATAATATTTATTGTGAGCCTCCTTTGTGGACCTCTAATTTTATTGAAAGGGATGGATTTGGTGAGTTTCAGTGAGCGTATATTTTGTATTCCTTGATCCCTTATATACATGATACAACGAACTATCTATATTTACAATCTTTTATAAGGTAATAGTCGTTCCTATCTGTCAACGACGGATATTATTCGCTGTTGCAACGTGATAAAACGTGAAGTAGTAAGATAATATCTTAAAAAGTAACGTGTGTAGTACTAACATTATGAATATACCCGCAGTTGGTATGGTGGCGCCCTCTACTTAGTAGTAATTTGGTATTGATCGGTGGGCATCAGCTGCAGTCTTGCTTTATTCTTATATTAACTATTTATGTAGCCTTTGTACGAAAGGATGGGGAGACATTACGTCAAGCTTATAGCATCGTGTCATCAGCGTATCAAACATTATATGTTAGGTTAAGAAACAAGACTATGCCTACCTTAGGTGAGCCTGTTTTTGGTATCAGTCTAACTACGATACTAAATACTAGCATAGGTTAGATAACTGTCCAGGCTTATCGTGATATCTTTAAGACTCCTGGCAAACTAAGCACAGTGTACCACCAACCAGCGCTGGTGGTGTGTGGTGGTGTGTCTTCCAAATAGTAACCCCCAACAGAGGAACTCAGAAGACAGTCGGTGAGATATTCTTGTAAAAACCTTTAAAAAACATTAATGTAATTTTGAAACAGTGCCGTCTGTTTATTTTATTTGTAATCGATAAAAAATTGTAATATAAAAGCGTACAAGTCGAAAGAAATAACTAGAATGAACGCAGTAAGTACGAGATGAACTTGAACTTTGATTATGAACTACCTACATAGTCAGTTACGTGCGTATTCACTAGATATCTACGTATTTGGAAGCACGCCTAGTTTTAGACTAGACGCTTTCTTACTAAGGACATTAATGTCAATAAAAATCAATCTTCGCGCTGGAAAAATATAGTAGATTTAATTGACTGGATTCATTTCACTTAAATCATTAATCACCAGCCGAAAACCCACCAAAATAATTGATCGAATATTTCAAACGATCCGTCTTACTCGCGCCATTTTGTACTCAAGGCTTCTATTCTTAGGCGCCAATGTCATATCATTTATCCCTTTACAGCTGAGAAAATTCGAGGATCTTTTTACGTCACCAAATGATTATCGTCAGTAATTATAGTTATCTAAGTGTTCGGTCATTAAGCATAATGGTTCCCTTCTCAGCCATTTGACAATTACCAGCCTGTCACGCCACGGACGTGTGAGCGGCAAACGATGAAGTTATTTTAGAAAAAGTCTGTGTAAAGTCTAGGTACAACTCTAGAATTCTTTGTAGTCCACTACACCACGAGACTGCTTCGCTATTCTTACCTCTTTCTCTAGTGGTACATTTTAGTCTGAAGAGAAAGCAGATTAACGTCATTGAGAAGTTTTTTTTTTATGTTCGAAGAGTAGCAAACGTGCGTGCAGGCCACCTGATGTTAAGTAGCCACTGCAGCCCATGGACACCTACATTTAACCTCAAATAAAACTGAAGTTCTGTCTGAGGTCATACAATGATGCGTCGCTACTCCTGAGGACTAAGTTGGTCGCCACGCTGTAAGTGTGCCCGGCAACCGTACCTCTCCAATCGAAATACTGGTACTTACCCGGACGAACTATAGTTCTACCACCTCTCGATGTCGAGTTACGAGGTTTTCTAACTTACATAGTTCTTAGGAGCAGGAATGTATCTATAAATAATCGACCTCCGGTAAGACCTATTTGGAGTTGGTTTCAGATCTACGTGGACGGCAGTTACCACATAGCAGCAGAAAGGCTGTATGTTCTGCTACTCCGTTTTCATACAAAATTTGTCTAGCAATGAACACACACAATGGGACGAACGGTGTAATCTGCCAAGCAGAAGAATCGGGGTTTGATCTCCACCGAGGCAGAATTAAACTTTAAATTTACGTTTTGGATCTACGCGTGTATGTCTTTGTATGTGTCTATGGTGGCCACGACACAGGGAAAGTTGGGGATATGTGTGTTTCAACACGTTTTCAAGGTTAGTGTTATGTACGCCGCTTAATGAACCAACATCTTACGTTACTCTTATATCATCGTTATAGACAGAAGCAATGACAGTGATAACGAATGAAGAATCAACTTTAATGGTAACTGAAGATACTTGAGTTCCATGATAAATCTCGCTACAGTATAGTCATCGGTGAACCAAGTCCTCGCCCCGGGTCACATTCAGGCGCCGGTTATGGGGTTCAAGATTTTGGATATTACGCCCGGATAATTACACCTTAATTGTACGGTCGATTGTTAGGATTCGGCTGATATAATCGCACAGATAACTACGGACAAGATGTTTATGTGCAAAATGAAGCGTCGCCATTAAAACAACATACTCGGTTGCACCAGTGAGTTGGTCGATTTCGAGTAAGCCATATTTTCATTCGTTACTCGCAATTGAACATTTCATAATTATCTACGGATAGAATGCTATGTACTACATGAAAAATATGGTTATGTAGATATTTTGATATCTTCTGTTATATCTACGGATTTCCCAATGGCAACGGCCCATGGACACCCACATCCATCCCCAAACAAAACCGAAGTTCCGTTTGAGGATGTATATGGATATGGATGCGTCACTACTCCTGAGGACTATGATGGTCGCCTCGCTATGTGTGCCTGGAAGACGCACCTCTCCAACCGAAACACAATTGCTTCACGGCGGACTATGAGGGCGGCGGTGATACTTCCCCAGACGAGCGATTTTTCTACCACCTATCTCGAATGTGTTTGCGTGTGCATTGTTTGTTTATAAAATGAGATGTTTTTTTTATTATCGATGTACCAAGCTTGTAGGTCACTTGCTGGTAATTGATCACTGCCGTCCATAGACATTTATAGTTAACCCCAAATAAAATTAAAGTTCTATCCGTGATAGGTCACAGATGCGTTGACACATATAGGACTAAGTTGGAACGCCTAGAGAACCTTTCCATCACGAAACTGTTGTTGTAAGGTAGGAATAAGTATGGTGGTGGTGGCACCCGAGTCAAACCTTGAGATGCTCTGCCTTCATTGTCCATAAATGGGACATGTTGGTATAGTAATGGTAATTTATTAGATTTTGTAAGGCGAACGGAGTTGAACTGAGGGGACCGAATACCGATGCAAACTAACTTTTATTTACTTTTATATATATTTTTTTATATAAGAAGATTATCAAACGAGCTTGCAGGCCACTTGATTAAGTGGTCACTGCAGCCCAATCATTTGTAACCACAAATATGACTGAAGTCCTATCTGATGTCGCTCCTAGATGCCTCTTCTCTTGAGGACTAAGTTGATCGTCTCGCTTGTAACTGTACCGGATAACCACATATCTATAACCGAAACAAGTATTGTGACACAGGATTGTGAGGACGGGGTGGTGCCTCCGCGGACGAACCGCAGCTCCACCACCGATGTAACGTACGTGCAAAGCTTACAACTAAGTATATTTATCTTCTGTTTTTTGTCTGTAGAGTAGCAAATGAGAATGCAGGCCACCTGTTGTTAAGTGGTCATTGCAACCCATGAACATCCACATCTAAACTCAACCAAAACGAAAGTTCTGCCGTACGTAGATGTGTCTCTACTCTTGGGAACTAACATGGTCGCCGCGCTAAGTGTGCCGGGCAAACGCACCTCTACAACCGAAACAAGAATTGCTTCACGGCGGCTTATGAGGGCGGCAATGATACTTCCCAGGATAAACTGTAATTCTACCACCTATCAATTATTGTTCGTTTATGGTTCCATGTCTCTGAACATAACTATCTGATAAAGGGCAAGAGAAACAAAAACCGATACCAATTCCTATATTCAGGTATAAGGATAGAAAAACTAATAATGAAACCTCTGACCAATACGGCGGCGCATTCTCTGAATTGTCCGAGGAACTAGCTGGCCGCTAATTGATTTGTCCGAATAAGGAAATTAATTACGGACCCTTTTATTTGTCCAATAGATTGCTGATATTCTACCAGATTCTACGTTTATTATGTGACGGAAGTATCACATTTAGAGCGAAGCGACCATCTCCTCAAGAGTATTGACGCATCTGTATACGACCTCAGACAAAACTTCAGTTTCGTTTTAGGTGAGATGTGGGTGTCCCTGGGCTGCAGTGATCACTTAACATCGGGTGGCTTGCACACTCGTATGCGACTTTTCAAACAAAAAAAAAATGTCAGTGCTATAGCATTTGGATGACTAAGAAAACTACGCGTATTTCGCCTTTAAGTGCCCGTCACCAAATTGAAATAATCATGAGTCTAGGAATTCGATCACTGATAACTTTCCGTTGCTGCAGATGCTACATATAGCAATTCTCAGGGACTAATTTAGAATAATTAATGAAAATTAAAAATTAAAAGGCTAAAATAAATGCTTTCCACACCCATAGCTCCACAGTGGGAGTAACCCTGTATCGTGGGTACCATGAATACAAACAAAGACAAGTACACAAAAACTCAGACCCAATAGAAATCTTAATTCTTCATTAAAATGTCACCTAGGTCGACAATGGAACCCTACCCTCCGCATGTCAGTGCGGTATGGCAATCACTGCGCCACGCGGGTCCTCAAATATACTTCCAAACCAGAAAAAGCAGAGCTGATGCTGTGAAGCAAGACCGTCGACACTCCAACCGCGCAGGAGTTCAGGCACCGACAATAATACATCAACCACTACTTTTTAACGCAGTTCTCCACAAATTAAACAAGTCGAGCATTTTCGGCAATCCGTTCCACAAATAGCCCCACACTGGACGGCAATTAATTCCGTAACTCTGACAAATCAATTACTGGCTAGTGGCGTTCATTATAGCTTGCTATTGAGTTCGGACGCAATCAGGATAAAGAGGATAGTTCCAAATTTCTATAGCTTTTACACCGTTTTGCTGGAATTGGAGGGGAATTTATAGAACAAAATGTTTGAGGAGTAGCAAATGAGGGCGCTGCCCACCTGATGTAAAGTGATTGCAGCCTCTGGGCGACCACATCTAACTTTAAATAGGACTGGTCTTATATGAGGTCGTCCACATATGCATTACTACTCCTGGCTAAGATGGTCGCCTCGCTGTAAGTGTAACCGACAACCCAACCTCTCCAACCGAAAAACAAGAATTGCCTTACGGCAAATTGTGAGGGCGGCGGTAGTACTTCTCCGGACGAGCTACAGTTCAACCACCTATCCTATAGTTTCACCATATATCGTGTTACAGTGTTATAAATAACGCGATCTATCAAGAAATGTTTCCAGAGACTGGTGTCGTAACTTCTCAGTAATTGGCAATCAAATTCGAGTCACCAGATTAGCGAGAGATCTCCTGCTAAGGTGATCATTTCTGGGAAGCGGTTGTGGTTTATTTTGTTTTCTCGAGATGTTTAGAAGTATTCTGTGAAAAGTGTTAAAAACATTTTTTGACATTCTCCTGCGACATCGCCATCGCTGGAACTATATAGCGTTAGTGTAGCGTTTCGGTGGTCTGATTTAAAAGGTTGAATAGGTAAAAGTGAGTCCTCAGGAGCAACAATGCTACTGTATTCGATGACTGGTAAGATTCTTGACAAAATGTATACATAATAAATTTCGATATCTCACTTTCCACTCAATGATGTGTAGTTGAATATCATTATATTGAACAACACATGATCGAGTCGGAATCGAGCTAAATACTATATTCGACTACCCATGATCGAGTCGAAAGCGAGTTCGATACTATATTCAACTACACATCATGGAGTCGAAAGTGAGCTCGATACTATATTCAAGTAACTACACATCATTAAACAAGCCTTGTGATGTGGTGGTGGTTTGAAGTCTTGTGATGTGGTGTGTTTATATGTTGCAGGTTTTAGTCAATTGATCTATTCGTAGGGCGTAGCGACCATGGCTGTCAAGTTGACTTATGCCTTTTTTACTTAGGGTTCGTTCGTGGGGTACTGTAATTACTAGCAGGCTGCGTTTTCGTTTCGTAGTAATTATTACAGTATAAGTGGAACTAAGTGAGGAGCTTTTGTTCTTAAATGTAGTTTCGATGCCACCTATAGGTACCACCGCTATTCTCATAATTCGATTGAAACAATTCTTATGTTTCAGCTGGAGAGGAGTGGTTGTCGTAAACTTACAGTGAGAACACCATCTAGTCCTCAGGACTAACGTATTCACAGGTTGTAGTGACCACTTAATATCAGTTCGCTTCGCTTCTCAAAGAAAAAAGAAACTTTCGACCTTATATATGGTCTTTTTTATGTTAATGCCAGTACATTTGTCTATTTATACAAGTACTTCATTCAGGGTCTGCAAACGGGAAATAAGAGACAAACCTATAGGCGAGCGGCTCATTATTTCCACTATCAATTGGAGTCGCCGAGAACAGTAGTATACAGACAATACGGATGCAAAAGAATAGGAACGTATAAACATTTTTAAAAGAATTTTCCACATTTCAACTGAGTCGGCCATATTTGTTCCTGCCTTTTCGGTCATCGGATTGGAAGCAGTCAAATATCGATTACTTAATTTAAAATGTCCTATTTGTATTTTTTGAAATCTGAAAATACACATAGAATTCGAATTTCAAATAACCATTGAAAATTGAATTTTTTTCAAGGAATTCGGAAATCAATTGATACTAAGATGAACCAAATTGTTTTTGCAGGCTGATGGGTATTAAAAAAAATGTCACAGTTTGTTATAAGCCTAAACTTTATTTAAAACGTTAATGATTCTTAGGCTGTCCTGTGGTTTGCAACTTTGAATCAGAGAGTGATATACTTTTGATTCACTTTGTTTTTTTTTCTGATTTGTCCATCCGAGTCCGGCTTTGCAGACATCAGGCATTTGTCTTTATTTGAGTAGTGGCTTTCATTATCCACTAGCAATGGCGGACGCAATCAGGATTGAGGACAGTCCGGCTCTGGAGAGAATTGGATTGTGTAACGTTCTAGCTTCTAGATTTTATTGGATTTGCCTCTATTGAATTGCTTTTAGACAAATCTGTTGGACTTTACCATATGGTGCATTGTATAGTTATATTTTGCAATTCCTATCAACCCCTATTCCTTTTTATTAAATTATAAAGAGGATAATTAATCATCTATTCATCAATTTCATAAGTGTCGTATGAATTTAATCTATACCAGCGTCTTGAACATTATTGATTAAAGTTTGGATGTTTTAAACCCTCGCATTCTCAGTTAAGTGGGATGATGATTTTGATAATGATACGAATTCTTGATACATTTTTTTTAAGATTTTGGCACTTCCAAATTCATAGACGTATAAAATACTGAGGCTGCATAAATCTATATATGAATATAAGCTAAGTAATTTGATAGTTAATATAAACAGCATTTTTTTATGTAATAAGAGTATCAATCGAACGTGTCGGCCGCCTGATGTTCTCTGCAGCCCATGCAGTACTGGACTCTGCGGCCCATGGAGACTCACATTTAACATCAAATAGGACTGTAGTCCTATCTGAGGTTGTGTTACTACTACTCAGGACTAAGATGGTTGTTTCGTTATAAGTGTACCCGTACCTCCTCGGACGAGCTATAGTTCTACCACCAATTCAAATTAACTATTTCATTCACGTTATCACTTACTGAATACACTTTTCAAAGGTTTAAATATAGTTTCATCCACAAATAAAACTTTTGCCTCATTGTTATTCTAATGAATTGAGAATTGGAGCAGCACCGAGAGCTCGTTTATACAATTTATACACAAATTGTATTTCCAAAGAAGTTTAGACATTGCAGAAGAATTCTCGAAATTCTTGAAATTGTTCTAGGTAGAATAATGATGTATTTGAATAAATTTGTCAAAGTTTCTAAATAAATTTGTGTTTTAAGTTTTGTACCTATGGTTATTTTCTAAATCAAAGTGTGATAATCTGTTTAATCGTCTTTAATAAGTTTTTATGATAATGATAATAATATGTAACTGCTGCCCCATCTAAGTCTCCTCTTCTCTCTTAGCTTTATTCTTGTCACCAGCGAGGGTTAGTAGCTGTCACAAGATAAAAAAACTTTAACTGATAAGAGAGCATTTCAACAAATTGATAAGGTAAATTATAGAAATACCCGCAGTTGATATTGTGGCGCCCCCTACTTTGTTTGTATTAAAAGATTATCGGTGGCAATTATAGTCTAGCGTGAATCTTACCAACGCTATGAGTTGACACTATTGCGGCTATATTGTGTCTTCTTTCGAAATAAGGGTTTAGATTTAGGTTTAGTCAACTACGTTGTCCACGTGAAGGGTGGTAGACCTCCATACCTTTGAGAACATTATAGAGAATATTTAGCCATACAGATAAGTTTCCTGGCGGTATTTTCCTTAATCGTTATTGCAATAACTGATATTAGTGCAGTGTAATAACTTTTAATGATTACGAATACTGTATGTTTACAGACAGAGGTTAGTACAGACTTATCCTGGTATATAAATGTGGAAGAACTCGTGGCTAGGCTCCTGAACCGTCAACACACCTATTTCTGCCATTGACAGTAACCTTAAAAGTTGCTGTTTTCTAGTTTGAAGTTTGTCCACTAGTGTAGTGACGCATCAGTGGCTAACATAAGGTGGCCTGCCTGAGGTTGGCCACAGATGCATTCAATTCTATTTGGGGTTGATCACAGATGTCCATGGGTAGCAGTGACCAGTTATCACTAGAATAATTGCATACTTGTTTGCTATCTTCTTCGTTATAATATAGAAACCCATTAATTAGTTACGATAGTAAGTCACCAACGGCGACCATCTTAGTTTTAAGGAGCAGTAAGTACGATCTCATATAGGGTTTCAGGGTAGATGGGTGACCATGGTCCGCGCTCATTTGTTCCTCATAAAAGTGATACAAAACGACTACTCGTAAAAAAGCCGTTGTTATATATATCTGGTACGGAAAATTGCACATCGTCATAAACTTATAATTAATCATTACGGCATTTTAAGTACCTCAGTGTTAAACTAGTTGCGGCCCTTTGTTATTCCAATGAATGAGGGATCAGGCGCGAATCCCTTTAAAATGCTGCTAGTGTATTATTCCTACAAATTGTGTTACTTACAATTTAAATTATTTCGTTATGCAAGTACTTTGTTTGCGTTCTAAAAGCAACTCTATTCGTCTCGTCTAAGGTTCATTTTAGATACGGTATGTAGTAAAGCTGATGGGATTCGGTTTATTATGGAAATTCATTTAGCACTTATTTCAGACTGGCGTTAAGCAAGGGCACTGCAACCTTCTCATTCTGAGAGGAGACCCGTGCCCAGCAGTGGGACATCAATGGGTTGATGATGATGATGATGATGTTAAGCAAGGAATTATGAATGAAGGACTCTACATATGTATAAGATTTTCGCTCTTAGGTTATGCTTATCAAAAATTTTGAATCAGGGTCTGTTTATATATTCGTTGATTTACAGGATCCACAACCAGAGCCCGATATAAGGGGGGATGAGCCGGGCAATTGCTCAGAGCTGCAAAAATGAGGGGCGACAAAATTGATGCGGTAGCACGAAGAGAAAAAACTTATAAAAAATATAGTGTTGAGCCCTGTAGGTCAAACGGTAAGGCAGTTAAAAATTGGGCCATATCATTTTTATATTTAAAATGTCTTACAAATACATTAGAAAGAAAATATAACCTTGAAATTAATTGTTTACCTTCAAACTGTCAAAGTCAAACACAGTAAATCTATGGTCAAACAGCCACGCAGAGTAGATTGTGGTCAAAAAACTTTAAAATGTCAGGTGGACGAATAAATATCGAGCTGGGCATTTTGTTAAGCCTATCAAGACAAAAATGTATTTTTTTTATTTTGCTTAATAATGTCATGATTATAGGGATATACTATTTACCAAAAAACCTCAATAAGGTTCAAACTTAAAAAAAATATAAATTACGGTCGAATTTAGACCGCTGGCGACCACCAATCTATATAAGTGAGTGAAGAGAAAACTTTGTACCCCTTTATAAGCATATTGCGCGTACGGAGTGTGAGATTTGGCATACTGAAAGATTAATAAACTAATTTATATACACTAATTCATATTAATAAAACTATAATTTATACATAATGTGCCTTACAAATGTATTAAATTAAATTAAATAAAACCTTAAAATTTATTGTTTAAATTTTAAGGTTGTAATTCGCCTTCAAAATGTCAACGTCAAACAACCAAATCTGTGGTCAAACAG
>DWKL01001835.1:0-13781 GCA_018249415.1 Phareas burnsi | reverse complement strand
AGTCTACCAATCCGCACTTGGCCAGCGTGGTGGACTATGGCCTAACCCTTCTCATTCTGAGAGGAGACCTTTGCCCAACAGTGGGACATTAATGGGTCGATGATGAATCATCAACTCAATACTGTTTCACTGTAAATAAGGGTTCATGTTTTTTTCCTTTTGAGTTGTGTAACCCTAAAAATAAAGTCTGCGTTAACACAACTTTCATATTAGAAGACAGTGGACACGGTGTTACCGTAATTCAAAGTTACGCAGTCAATCTATAAAGATTCTATCATGCGTAAAACTTGCTACAGACCACGAGACTAAACGTGGTCCGTTTCAAAACCACATAAGACAAATATTTGTGCATCGAGCAAACATTTGTGCCAAATCACAGCTGTTTACAGATGACTTCGCAATAGTTCCCAGTAGCGGTGACAAGCACGCTCCACTAGGTCTTAGTTACGGCGAACCGTTTAACCATGTCATATGGTGTGGGTGACTCAAGTTGATTACTCCAACCTAACGTTTTCTAGTTAGAAAAGTAACAAAAACATAGAAAAAAATATATTTTGGAGTTACTTCTAAATTTAATGGTACGTGGTTAAACGGTGAACGTAAACATCGTAAAAAAACATGCCTGAGAGTTGTCCTTACAATGGGTAAAGCCTCACGAACAGCACTGGGCCAGGGTGGTGGATTAGAGTCTAACTCTACTCATTCTGTATGTGCAACCACCTGAGTGCAACCCAGCAGTAATAGATTGATGCTGAATAATACATCTAGCTGCAACCGTTTTTTATGTCCCACTGGTAGCCACGGACCTCTCACCACAACTGAGGAACTGCATACGTGGAATATTGGTGGAGTATTTAATTGAACGGCTTCAAAGAGAACGTTATTATTTCGACAGTTACATATTGGTAATATTACTTAGAATTTCATACGGCTTCGAATTAGAAACAAATTTTACAAAGCAAATTATCAGCCGACAATGTATGTTTCGTGTAAAGCTTGTATCTGAATAGAGAAAGGTGTTCCTTTGTCAATTAAAAACATGCAAAGATGGAGTGGCAAAGCTTTGACAAAGGGTGAGTTTTAAGTTGCCATTTCGAGGAACGGGTCGACAGTAATGCACGGAACAATGGTGGTTAAGGGCAGAAAGCGACGTAGGGTCTTACGATACGTTTGCAGAGAAGTGATCCTTTTTTTACCTTGGAATGAACGTCCTTTCTGATGCTTTGTTTATGTTTGAAGAGTAGCAAACGAGCATGCAAGCAATCTGATGTTAAGTGGTTACTGCAGCGCAATCCCAATTCAAAGCCCACATCTAACCTCAAAATTCTATTTGAGGTCGTACGTAGATGCGTCACTATTCCTGAGAACTGAGATGGTCGCCTCGTCCGGCAACCGCACCTCTCCAACTGAAACGTAAAAGCTGCTTCACGGCGGATTATGAGCGCGGTGGTGGTATGAACCGAACGAACTATAGGTCTACCACCTATCAAATATATATGCGCTGTTGTCCAACTATGGGAGGACTAAATTCAGTAATGGACTTCAAAATACTGAATGGTTTACGAACATGGGAATCAATTCTTTGAAAGTTATGCCATCTGTAGTTTAATCCTGAATGTGTACGTTATCCATCCAAGAGTGTTCTCTTGGATGGCTTCATCCGTCCATGGATCCATCCAAGTCTTCTTTTGGATGAATGAAGGTCTCCCGCCTCGTTTCATGTATTGCAACTTGAGTCGCCCACCGTACAACACCCTAATGAATGCGTCAGAAAGACGATCCGAGTATTTGTTAAACTCTCCAAAACGTAACGAGATTGCGAGATTTTAATTTTTTGTCCTTTTTGCGACATTGAAACTGGCTTTGTTGTGTGATACGAATTTACAGGCTTAACACGTTGACTGCGGCGCTTTTATTCGACACAACCTGTGCGGCACGAAACACAACATGCGTGTTTCAGTACAGCGGCACAAACCGTATGCGTGCGAGCGGCACGGGTGTCTCGGACAGTAAAACACGACAAGCGCGTTTGCCGCAGTCAAAGTGTTAAGGAAGTCTGAAAATACGTACAATATGGCTATTACTGATACGAAAGTGGTAATTCTTCGTGGTTCCAATACGGCGATCTATTGCTGCTTTATAAACAAGAGCGTAAAAAACGCTTTCTATGAATGATGATGATGATGTTGATTCGATTTCCTGTATTGATATCATGGACATATATTAAGACACGTAAGTATGTAGACATATACAGTACACAAACACCCAGACTCAAACAAATACAAATTCATACATTAGGTGTCTGCCCGGCCAGGAATCAAGCTCAGAGCCCTCAGCGTGTCCAACCGGTATGGTTACCGATACGCTATACGAATCGTGAAAGCTGCTATATTATTGTATTCTTCTTTCAAGGGTGTGTTAAGAGAGAGATAGTTATATGAGACGATCCACTAATCCTCAAAAGCACCAACGCATCTGTAATCCATATCAAAAAAGACTGTTCTGTCCTCACGTTAGTCACGGCTGTGCTGTAGTACAGGCGTCTGTAGTACTAGGTGGTAATATTTGGTAGAACAGTGGTAGGAAAGTACCACCGTCGCCCTCATTTGCCGTGAAGCAGTTTTTGTGTTTCGGTTTGAAAGGAGTCAAATCTCACAATTCTCCATGCGCGCAGTATTCTTAAAAAGGGGTACAAAGTTTTCTTTTCACATATTATATATAGATAATTTTAATAGTGTACAGTGTTTTTCTTAACATCCATAAAACAAAATCGATTCCAATATCGCGGAAGTGGTAACCGACTGCAAATGCCCAAGATTTCGTCGCTCGAAAGTTTCCGAACATTACCAAGAGCCCAACCCTAAATTCTACCCGTGGACAGTTTTAATTGAAGCCAGATATCGTATCGTTCTCCAAGTTTATGTTAAAAGCCGCTTCGCCTTTCAACACGTGGTCTTTTCTATCCTTTAGACGATGATCTTTTAGCGACTAATCTTTTAGAGAATGGTCTTTTACGTAAGGATCGTTTAAAGAATCATTAAGACAATGATTCTTAAAGATATACTTCTGTTGGTGCGTTATGAAAAATGATGAGAGTGAATTTTCGCCTTTCAACACGTTATCTTTTCCATCTTTTAGACGATGATCCTTTAGCGAATGATCTTTTAGAGAATGGTCTTTTACGTAAGGATCGTTTAAGGAATCAGCATTAAGACAATGATTCTTAAAGTTATACTTCTTTTGGTGCGTTATGAAAAATGATAAGAGTGAATTTTCGCCTTTCAACACGTGATCTTTTCTATCTTTTAGACGATGATCATTTAGCGGCTGATCTTTTAGAGAATGGTCTTTTACGTAAGGATAGTTTAAGAAATCAGCATTAACACATTGACTGCGGCGGCTAATATTAGAAACAACCCACCCGTGTGGCGCGCAACATAACAGATGTGTTCCAATACGGCGGCACGCACCGTATGTGCGCGAGCCGCACGGGTGGCGCGGCCAGTAAAACACGACAGATGCCGCAGTCAATGTGTTAAGACAACGATATTTGAATTTATACTTCTTTTGGTGCGTTATGATGACGTATAAATGATGAGAGTGATTTTTACGGTGCGCACACAAGTTTGTAGTATTTACTTTCGTATATTGTTCGTTTTCTCAGTGAAAAATGTGATTGAATGTATACAAAAATATATTTTTTTAATTACTCCAAAGAACTATAACTTTTTACGAGCGTACATAAATAAATACACACGCTTTTTATGAATTTTATTTTTTATATATTTAATTTTATTTTTTATAGACTTATCCATGATATTTTAAACGAATTTGGAAAGTGATTTATTGTTCTGGCTTCTGGGTTCAGTGTTAGTGTAATCGTCTTGTATGTGTCCCTAGGACCCACGACACAGTAGATTTCCTAATGTGAAGTCATGAATGTTGAAAGCGTTTGTGTTTTCAAATACATAAAATACCTACAATTACTTACATACATTTGACACAGGGTAGATGTCCTAATGTGGTAGTATGAATGTTGAAAATATTTGTCTGTTTTTAAATTAATGTTGCCAGTCTATAGACAACATTACATTGAACTAGGATTACTCGTAACAATTTTCTAGTTCTGATTTTAGAGCCAAACAATAGTGCGCTCGTATGGACGGGACAAACCGAAACTGGCGAAACAAAATGTTGTATTTACACAAAAACGATGTTACACAATGTTTGGTTCAGTAGAAAAAGTGGTTTATTTTCCGCCGAAACCACTAGCGCTTTTAACAAACCGCCGTGTTGATTGCAAAAACTCTTCGTGTGAAAAATATGTATATGTGTAGGCGTGTGCTATTAGTAAATAATGTTTTTTAAGTAAGATGAACAGCAAACGAGTAAGCAGTCCACCTGATGTTATGTGTTAAGTCCATTGGTGTCCACGGATACATCTAACCTCAAACAGGACTCATGTCCTATAAAAAGTTGTACGTAGACGCGTTACTCCTGAGATATATGATAAACACCTACATCTAACCTCAAAGAAGACTCTTGTCCTATCAGAAGCATTACTCCTGAGAACTAAGATGGTCGTCTCGTTTGTGAGTGTACTCTACAGCCACTTCTCTCCAACCGAAACACGTATGTTGTTTCACGGCGGACTGTGAGGGCGTTGGTGATACTTCCCCGGATGAACTATAGTTCTACGTTCTAAGAATATGTTTATAGTACTCAGGAATAGTTGCGTGTCTACGCAGGACCTCAGATATAACTTCAGTCCTGTTTGAAGTTAAGGGTGGATGTTCATAAGTTGCAATGACCACTTAACATCATGGGTTGACCAGTACTACCCGTATCTATTCGACCAATCAGTATTGGAGCAATGTGGTACAGTATGCTCCAGGACTTCCCCCGTTGTAAGGAGAGATCCGTATAAACCAATGGGTCTTAAAACATTTTTGCGGAATTCGTTCTATTAAAATTTTTATTAGCTAAAATTTGTATTGACTAAATTTTTTATTTTCTATTCTTTTTTTAAATGAGGATTAACCCTCTACGCAATTCCATATGAAACACAAGTGAAAAGAACATACGGAAGCAAACCTTTGCTAGCATAAGTCCTTTTCATTTGCGCCGGGGCTTATTTCCGCTATTCGGTTTTTGCACTTAAAGGATTTTTAATTCTTACAGAACAAATGTGCTAAACTGTACTTACACTTCGTTCATCATCATCATCACCATTCTATTTATGTTCCATTGCTGGGCATGTGTCTCCTGCCAGAATGATTGGGGTTACGCCATTACCCACCACATGGCCAAACGGGGCTTTGTAGACTTCACATACGTTCGAGTGCTTTACATAGAGCTCTCAGATAAGTATCCTTCATCATCATCCTCATGATGTTTCCTTCACCATTAAAGAAAGTGATAACTTTTTTCTTATACGCAAATAACTTCAAAAAACTAGAGGTGCGTGCGGGGTTCGAACCCCGACCACTCAGCGTAAGAGCGCGGACGACCAATCACGAATACCTTTGTTACTGGGAGATAATTTACGAATAACTCAAAATAAATAAAGGTCAAAATAAAGGTGGTAATATTTTTTGACGTTCATTACCACCACCGTTACACCCATTCCTGGCTTACGACACAATAGTGTAGCGTTGCTGTGTCCTGGTTCGAAAGGTGTCATAAAACAAAGCAACAATAACAGAAGTGGACCTATTAAATTGGATAAATGGTAGAATCATAGTTCAATCGGGGAAGTACCACCGCTTCACTCACAGTACCCCGTGAAGCAGTTCTTGTGTTTCGATATAGAGATGTGGCTATCAGGTACACTTGTAAGGAAGGTGACCATCTTAGACCTAATGGGTGACTCATCTATGTACGATCTTAGATAAAGCCTCAGTTCTGTTTGAAGATAGATATGAGTGTCAATGGGTTACAGTGACCACTTAACATCAAGTGGTCTCCACGCTTATTTACTACTCTTGACATATAAAAATATATATAAAAAGGTCCGTGGGCAGCATTGACTGTTTGCCTCCAAGATTTTTGTATAGCATAGAAGTAGCAAGCAAGCGCTTAACTGAACTTCTGATTTCAGTTAAGCGCTTGCTTGCTACTTCTATGTACTTGTATGTTCAGTTGAATATCTATTTACGTTTCCGTTACATTAAAAAAATATAAACAATTGCTAACATATTTCGTGTAATATTAATAATTAAATAAAATCAAATTGTCACTCACTCACTCACTCTAAAAGCAGACAGAGTCGCACGCAGAAGTAGTATAAAATAAAGGTAAACATTCAGTAGAACAAAAATGGATATTAATTAACATTTCGTCCATACACACAATCTAAAAGAAATTGTCCGTTCGTCCGGAACAACTGAAGAGACGAACTTCAATAATATTACGATTGACAAACAAAAATAAATCGACACAGAAATAAAATATTAAAAGTTACAATACATTTTGTGCTATTGGTTCGGACGCGAAGAAAAAATGAAAAAACAATAATTAAGCAATCGCCTTTGGCGAACCGAACCCAAATACACCGAAATGAATGAATGAGTTTTTGCAACCAAAGGTTCTTTTCATGCGCGCCGCGGCTTATTTCCGCCGTTCGGTTTTTGCGCGTAAAAGGATTTTCGATTCCTACAGCGGTAAAGTACGCTATTGTTGCGAAAACAGTGCTTTTGGCACAAACAGTAATATGTATAAAGTATCCGTAGGTACTTTATAAAAGTTGAATAAATAAATTACGCTTCCTACACCCATAGCCCAACAGGATTCCGTGTTTCCTGGATGCCGTGGGCAGAAACAACGACGTATACACAAACACCCAGACCCAGAACAGAAATCTAAATTCATCATTTAAATGTCTGCGTGGCCGGGAATCGAGCCCGGAATCCTATGCATGTCACACCGATCACCACGATAGTCAAAATATAAATAATCGTAAAGATCAATGTAGTGAAAAATTCTTTGGTCTAGCTCTTCTCATTCTGAGATATACTTATGCCCAGCAGTGGGACATTATATATATTTTTTTATGTTTGAAAAGTAGCAAACGAGCAAGCATGGACCTGATGTTAAGTGGTCACTGCAACCTATGGACACCCACACACAGCCTCAAACAGAACTGAAGTCCTATCCGAGGTCGTATGGAGATGCCTGGCCGCTCCAGAGGACTGAGGTGGTCGCCTCGCTGTAAGTATACTCCGCAACCGCATCTCTCCAACCGAAACGCAAAAACTGCTTCCTCCCCGGTTGAACTTTAGTTCTAGTACCTATTAAAAAGGGTTGATGGTGACGATGATACACAGTCATAAAATTATATACGTTTTATATTAAACCAACAATAAAAATTCTATTCGGTTTATATTTCTGCGTTGTAGACAGACGGACATATTAAAATATTTCGTTGTATAAATATTTACTTGTCTGTGTTTATGTTTGTCGGTCCACAAAGTGCTTATAGGAAGCTTAATGTTTGTCCCGGGAGTGATTCATTGCTTAGTGGATATCACGAAGAAGTGAGACTTAAAATTCAGTTTTTATGTATAATTTAAGTGTCGTACTGATCTATATCCGTGATGATAGTCTAGTTGTTAAGATTCCGGCCTCTCAAGCTGAGTGGCCGGGGTACGAACCCCGCACGCACCTTTTTTTTTTTTAAGTTATGTGTGTTTTAGAAATTAATTGTTTCTTGCTTTAACAGTGAAGGAAAACGTGAGGAAACCTACACATCTGAGAATTCTTTGCAAAGTTCTCGAAGATGTGTGATGTCTACCAATCCTCACTTGGCCAGTGTGGTGGACTATGGCCTAACCGTGCTCATTCTGAGAGGAGACCTGCGCCCAGCTGTGGGACATTAAAGGGTCGTTGATGACTGGTCTATATCACGGTCAGGCTAGCAGAGGGTTCTGGGTTCGATTCCCGACCAAGAAGACATTAATGATGAAAATTGATAAAAGGTTTCTGTTTTGGGTTTGGATGGTTTGGTAGTGACCACTTATAAACAGGTGACAAGCACGTTCGTTTCACATACAAAAAAAATAACATTCCTGTATTAAAAGATGGACGAAAGTTCAATGCCCGTTTCAAAACACACCCATTTGTGCCAACCCTAATGGGTCCAAGCATTTGGTTAAGCGATAATCGCCTATGTATGTACTATCGTTCTGTTTGTGCAAGCATGAATCGGATTCTTCGAAGCTATATTTTTAATGCCTTCACAACAGCTGCTTGTTCTTCCCTCTCTTTCTTTCGACGTCTCTCTCGCTTTAACCTATACAGCATGTTCTTGTGATTTCTCTCTCTATCCACAATGTCAACTGGTATAAACCGCTTCATTATTAAAATGACATAAAAATGGCAGGTTCTTCTGGATCTGACGGAATGAACGGTACTGTACGGATATATATGTTACAGTCTGAAAATATGTGGTTACGTAGTTCTTTAATGTAATAATTATCATCAACGAATTAATTTCCCACTACTTGGCACAGGTGTCTTCAAAGAACGAGAAGAGATAGATCATACTCCACCACGTTGGCCAAGTGTAGATTGGTAGACTTCACATACCTTTAAGAACTTTAGAGATAACTCAGAAATATGTAGATTTCCTCGCGATGTTTTCCTTCACCGTTAAAGCGTGTGATAATTAATTTCTTAATATGCACAAACTGCAGAAAATCAGATGAATGCGGGATTCGAACCCGGAACGACCAGGGTGATTGTCCAGAATCTTACCACTGGACTATCATTGCTGAATAAAATATATGACCATTTCTATTTCCACCCTTTATTGGTCCGAGTTTTACTCTAATCGATTTCGAAGTAGTGTTAGCAATCTAGAAATTCTTAGAAGCCGTTTAAAGAAAGGTTTACTTAATGGGTCATTAAATAGTTATTAGTGGTAACACGCTTTTCGTGCCTAAAAAGCAATATCGACTTTTCTAACATCGAAGAAAAATGTAAAAGCTTTTAGGTTTATAGAAGACGGACAAATTGAAAATCATAATTATTTTTACTTTTGCAATATACTCTAAGCTAAAAATATAATAAATATTTACAGAAATACGATACAATTAAGTGTATTTTCTTTTCGTTATATCGTGCCCAAATATCATATATTTTTTTGCATTTTTAAAATACCTGAAATAAATAATACTTAGTGCAAATGTAAATATAATCTAAAAATAAACTGGATCCATGTTTTTTACCGGTAACTTTAATAATATGTATTATACTGTAAATTACTTTATCTTATCTTAAATTTGTTAAAAAGAAATATGTTTAAATTAGATACAATTTGACAAACACACCAAAAATCTTTTTACATCCTTTTGAATTTTTTGCAAGCTGAAATCTCCCCTCAGTTTCCTATAAGAACCATGGCATTTATCCATATACAAAATATTGATCCAGTGCGTCTGTCTGTATCCAAAATGGCAAAAAAACATGTAAGATTAATTTTCCATGCTACGCAAACAGTTCCTTTCAGGCGCGTAGTATTTTGGGTATGGTCCAAGTTCGAGGATTTATAATATATTCTCAAAATTAGTCTTATTTAAAAATATTTCTTATAAAACAATAAGACACTATGACCCACGCATTTAAGCAATCACTATACCGGTTCGACACTTACAGCGTTCCGGGTTCTTTCTCCGACTAAGCAGAGATCTAAATGACGAATTACATTTTTGTTATAGATCTGAGTGTTTGTGTGAGCTTGTCTCTGCGTGTCTATGCGTGTTTGTGTGCTTTGTATATCTGCATAAGAACCGACACGCAGGGGATTTCATTCTGGAGCTAGCGACGTAATAAACATAGGAACTTTTGTGGTAGGTTTTTTTAGATTGGCTCAACACCCACGATAACAAGCTTTTGATAAAATATTACCGTATAATAATATAATAGTTTTGATAGATGGTAAAACTATAGTTCGTTCGGGGAAGTACCACCGCCACTCTTATAATCCGCTGTGAAGGAGTTTTTGTATTTCGGTTGGAGAGAGTTGGACGATCTTAGTCCTCAAGAGTAGTGACACATCTATGTACGACGTCAGCTAGAACTTTAGTTTTGTTCAAGGTCAGATGTGGGTGTCCACGGGCTGCAGTTACCACTTAACATCAGGTGGCCTGCATGCAGTTTGCTACTTTATATACATAAAAAAATAATATGTATAAACTCAAGTATTAAATGGAATATTATTAATCTCATTAGGTATAAGACTAAATAGGTTTTGGTGGTACAGTCCTTTGACGTTCGCCTGCGGTTGCACCATTGCCACACCCGGTTCTGTTAAAAGTTCAGGTTAAAAGGGCACCGCACCCACACAAAAATCAGTTTATTGAGCCGTTCCAACTGCCTAGGAGTAGCTACAAAGTTATGGTTGATATCGATTTCAGATGTCCATGGGCGGTAGTGACTTACCACTTCCGTTACGTGAAAAACAATCATAAATCAGATTCAATTAAAAATCAAATAAAACATTGTCAAATAAAATATAACAACTAGAAATAAAATAAAATGTTATCTGATTACGCATTAAATATTAACTTTTCTTTCTTAAATTGCTAAGCTCTTTACACTTAAACCATACCCTAATTCACAGGGTCCTTAAAGTATTCATCTATCTTCCACCTGGAAGTGACTCCGTTAGGGCGTAGAGGGCTCATTGTGAGAGCCAGACAGACAGCCGACTTATGTATATATAATATAGATGGATTTCGACACCGGAGTGTTAGGGCGATAAATATTATTTCTATCATATACTTGTATACAATTTTGGAGATATGGTTTCCGGTAGCTTTCTTTTTAAAAATGTTCCTTCTTTAATTTAAGTCAAAGCGCACATAGCTCCACGGCTTGCGTTGATTATAACCGATCTATACATCAGATCAGATATCTAAATGATGAATTTAGATTTCTGTTCTGGGTCTGGGAGTTTGTGTACTTGTATGTGTCTACGGTGGCCACGATGCAGGGAATACTAGTGTGGGGTTATGAGTGTAAAAAGCGTCAATCATTATGTATACATTTTAGATGTTTCATAGCCGGGAATCGAACCCGAGATCATATGAAACATAATGTTTTTTTCAAACGAACGTGCAAGCCACCTGATGTTAAGTGGTTACTGCAGCCCATGGACATCCACATTTAACTTCCAAAAAAACTGAAGCACTCTCTGAGGTCGTCCATATTGCATGCGTCACTACTCCTGCGGACTAAGATGGTCGCCTCGCTGTAAGTATACCCGGCAACCACACCTCTCCAACCGAAACACAAAAACTGCTTCACGACGGATTATGAGAGCGACGGTGGTACTCCCCCGGACGAACTATAGTTATATCACCTTTCTAATGTAATAAAAAATTCAAAAAAAGAATTAAAGAGAAATATAATTCCGTGTTTTTATTTTACGAACGAACGGAATATATTTTCGTAATGAAATCGCCAAAGCAACTTGTTTAGAACTTAGTTCATTATCATACAATTTAATTAAACTTTAACTAGTCAGCGAGAAATTTTAATTAAAAATTTTGTAACAATGGCGACGCCAGTTTATAGAAAATCAAAAGTTAATCTAAGTTCTTTGTTTTAATTTATTTTGGTAATTATTTTATTTGAACACGGAACACAGGCAAAATTCTTTAGAATTATTCAATAATAACATACAAAATATCTTAATACTTTAATTCATTCGTTAATTTTTAACGAATTCTATCACTCCCTTCCACACACCACCGTATCTTCTACTCCCAACAACCACTGGTCACTAGTCACTAGGGTATACCCAACAGTGAACCTCAGAAAGGTGATAGATTTATGGATCTCTTTACTTGGTTACTTGATTCAACATTATCATCAGCTTCTGCGGGATATAGGACTCAACTAATTGACGTAACTCAAACCTATCCTGTGTGTCTGCATCCATTGGTTCCCCGCTGTCCATTTCTATTCATCGGTTCACTTAATCTACGGGCGTCCCATATTCCTTTTGCCCAGTTGTGATCGCCACTGGATAAACCCACATTATGTGCGTATTAGAAATAAATCATCACATGCTTTAACGGAAAAGGACAACATCGCGAGGAAATCTATAAGACAAGAAGTCTACCAAACCGCACTTGGTGAGAATTGTAGATCTGAATACTATCTAACACCATACTGAGAGAAGACCCGTGTCCAGCTGTAATGGGTTGGTGATGATGATGAGAATTTCTGTTACATAACAACTATATGATAAGCATACAAATAAGACGACAAAAAGCCCGAGATATCTTAGTATGTAGCGCGCCCGAAGATTTACTCATTTAAATGTTATTAATGAGCTAACACAACTTAATTATATTTTTATGACTAAAGATCTCAACGTTTTGTACCGTTTGATATAGTCCTCAGATCTCCAAACACTTTGATTGAAAATGCCGTGTTTGATGTTAACTGGCAGTTTTTAACCGTACGAGCGGTCCGGTCGTAAATTTAAGTGACGCCGTCGGAAAACCATAACCGTTTCCGGAAGCCGTTTACAGCGCCCGGTAATTGTAACCGGATATGTCCGGCTCTATATTATATTACCGGAATTTATGGCAATCCTTTCCAATATTCAGACACGGAATATATCGGGTAATAGTTTGAGAAGCGCTGCGTGAAAAATGTTGCTTGCGGAATTTATTATTCTTTGCGGGTGAATTAATTTAGATAAAAAGTTTGTTTAATATAGTTTCGCTTGTCTCCGTATGCACCATAAAAAATTCAATCTGCTTCTTCAAAAAGTGTAAGAGTATAGCTTCAAAAAACTTAAGATAGGTTCGGCGGACCTTCAATAAATAGAAGTCCTTTCTGAAGCACTACAGCCTCTCATGCTGGGTGTCCGAGGTGCGAATCACGCACAAATTTTTCGATTTTATATGCGTATAGAAAATTAATTGTCACTCGCTTGTACGATGAAACAAAACATCGCGAGGATCTACACATCTGAGAGTTCTCTGTAAAGTTCTCAAAGGGGTGTGAAGTCTAGGCGGTGTGGACTATGGCCTAAACCTACTCAGTCTAAGAGGAGACCCGTAGCCACCAATGCAATAGTAATGAGTTGTTGATGTTAACTCTTTTCTGCAGTTAAATTAAAAATATTACATAGTGCTCGTTGAATGTGTATAAAAATGAACTTTATGTAGTTAGCTTAAGGTTCGAGTTTGCGTTTCATGGATAAGAATGTGTGATCTTTAAATTTATAATTAGTTTTGCCGTACCATGTCCTATATTGAATAGATGCAAAAGCAATGCCGTAAAGCAATTCTTGTTTCGGTTGGAGAAGTATGGTCGCCGAGTACACTTACAGCGAGGCGACCATCTTAGTTCTCAAGAGTAGTAACACATCCTCTTACGACCTAAGGTAGGGATTCAGTCCTGCTTGAGGTTGGATATGGGTTTTTTTATGCTTATGGTTCTCGATACGTTCTATGAATACAATATGTGAGATTTGAGAATCTGCAATGATTTAATATGTTTCACATTTGGGAACGTTTTTATGTTCTGTTGTACAGCGATTTGATACTATACAACAGAACATTACGTCCCGAGGTATATGTGAAAATATCAAAAATGTCTCCTATATGTCGACACACAACCGGCATGTAAGACCGATCGTTTTCCTAAAGGAAATTTGATATACCCCATAACTGTACCTGAAACACCATGATGGTGCGACCGATTGGATATGGATGTCCATCGGCTACAGTGACCAATCTGGCGCGTTGCACGCTCGTTTG
>DWKL01001834.1:0-13782 GCA_018249415.1 Phareas burnsi | reverse complement strand
GCACTTTCATTAACTATAAACAGTACTTTCAACTAACTAAAGATACATTTTCAGATAGTTTTGAAGTTGCTATTATATACCAATTAACCTGTAATTAATTATAAGAATTGAATGTAATGTTACTTGGTGTTTTCATAAGTAAAAAAATATTTCCCGCCATTACAGTTTTCTTAGTATTGCATTTTCCCGGAATTCTTGAAAACTGAATACAATGGGTTATAATGATAATCTACTTTGAAAAAATTTTTAACAGCACAAAGTCATTGAAATAAAAATATTTTTTTTTTGTATAATAGTTTCTTAATGCGGTAAAATTCTGAACAAAAGACAAGGGGACCTTTTGTTCGAAGTGCAAATGTAGGTATTCTATATTCATTGTGTCTTTGATCTACAGTTTTATTTCTTTTCCTTCATTATATTTGCACCAGCCCGCAACGCGGAACAAAATGTGCATTGTCCGATAGTAAAAGGCTTTCGGTAAAATGAAAATATTTTTCACGTCTCTACGAATACATCTCATTTAACTGAAGCTCTATCAGAATACATTACAAACTTTGCAAACATTTAGAGTAAGTAGTAAATTTATTCATAGGTCATGAATAAATTTTATTACAATATTATCATACCGGAAGTCTTTGTCCATAAATTGTTAATATTAAGTAAATTAAATTTTAAAAATTTACACTACTTATATGTCAGAGACTTTACGGGATTATTTGAAAATAACTACCTAACTAATGCATACAATAAAATTCAATTAACTTAGGAAAACTACTTCCGTTGTTTAAATATAATTTGTACATTAATATAAATAAAAGGAACCACAGAAGTAAAAGTTAAAGTTAAGAGAAATTAAGTTAAAGTTCAAACGTAAAATTAAACCTTTTTAAAGTAATGATAGCCTAGTGATAAGGCTATCCGACTCTGGGGATCCGGGGTTCGAATCCCGCACGCTCGTGTTATTGTTGAAAGTTATGTGCGTGTTAAAAATTAATTATCACTTACTTTATTAGTAAAGGGTAATATGACGAGAAACCTACCTACCTGAGAGCCCTCCGTAAAGTTCTTACAGGTGTGTGAAGTCTACCACTCGATCAGCACGGTAGATTATTGTCTAATCCTTCTAAGAGCATTTTTTTATCTTCAAAGAGTAGCAAACGAGCATGCAGGCCACCTGATGTTAAGGTCACTGCAGCTCATGGATACCTATATTTAACTTCAAACAAAACTGAAGTTCTGTCTGAGATCGTACATAGATGCGTCACTACTATTGAGGACTAAGATGGTCGCCTCGCTGTAAGTGCCCGGCAACCGCACCTCTCCAACCGAAGCACAAAAACTGTTTCACGGCGGATTATGAGCTCGGCAGTGTTACTTCCCCGGAGGAGCTATAGTTCTAACACCTTTTTATTCATTTTTTTTCATTCATTCATTCATTTTTTCATTCCGTGTTCAGCGTTGGATAGTACTGGATTGATGACATTTTTTTTATTTTGAAATAATTGCTCTGTACACTCAAAGCCCTACTCTGAGATACCGTGTCGAAAAATTTATTTTAAAACTGAATCTTTTAACGTATATGTAGAGTTCCGTGTACAAATTACGTTCCGTGGCTGAACAGAAAGGGCGGGGGAAAGGAAATTGCCATGGAAGACGTGCCTATAGATCGCAAATGGAATGCAATGGGTTTCCAATCCCTTGACAGATTATCGAAAGTCTCTGCGTAATATTTTGTATAGAGCAAAAATTGCTTCAAAAGTTGAACAGTTCATATATACGTATCTACGGGATATAGAATAGAAATAAGTGAGAAGTGAATGAAAATTAAAATGAAAACATACTTTAATAATACAGAATTACAGTATTTTACACGGTTTAGGATCTTTCCTGGTAAGTTTTAAAAATCTCTCCTCATTTATTTATTCTTTATTAAACCATTATAAAAAGAGGTACAAAGGCGAACTTAATGTTAAAAAGATTTTCTATCAGCCAACCTCGAGAGACTGCAGAGAAGGAAATAAGAATGATACAAGAATGATATAGAAGAAAGAAATAACTAATGATGGGAAATAAAAATATAAATTGTATATGATAAAAAAGAGGAAGAAATTAAGTGAAAAGTAATACAATTTAAATATAAATTAAAATAAACAATAAGATAAGGAGAAAACAATTAGTAATACTAATACGAAAGTTACTTAATATAGTGAGCATGCACTCCTTTCTTGAAGGAAATCTTTGACTACGATCATCTTACGACCTCGACATCTACATCTATGTAATAAAAATGCAAATTATTTAATTTATTGATATATTTTTTCATGGTAACAGAGACATAGGAGACTGGTACCCCTAAGGACTAGGAAGTCGAGTAAACATTTCTCTGTTGTCATACTATCCAAACCAGAGCGCAGCAGCGTTGAACACCGCTGTTATAAAACAGAAAGAATGTATATAAACATGAATAAAGTTGTGTGTGTTATTTAATATAATACCTTTAAACACGGGTCAGATATGAAATGATACGGTGGACTATACAGTACATACATCGTACATACACCATAGACACATTCACGATAGAACAGCGACGATAGAGGGCGGGGTGAGAGGTAGTCGGAAATCACATTCAATGGATCGCCTAACACGTCTATAGAGTGTAAATGTATGCGGTGCAATTTCAATCATGATCGCCTGGTACAATAATAATATGTTTTTAGTTTTATTGTTCAAAATTCATTTGCCAAAATACGTAATGCATTTTGATTTCTGCTTAGATATATTTGCTTATAAAACTTAAAAGGACGTAGGGTTGTCTGCACTTATGTCAGCCTTATAGCTGTAGCGGAGCTCAGCTGTGTTCTGGTTCAAAGGGCAGTTTCGATAGATGGTAGAACTATAGTTCGTCCGTGGAGATACAGCAGCTATTTTTGTGTTTCGGTTAAAAAGATACGGGTGTCGGGTAGACTTAAAGCGAGACCATTTTAATCTTCAGAAGTAATTACGCATCTACGTACGACCTGAGATAAGGCTTCAGTCCTGTTTGAGGTTAGGCGTGAATGTCCATGGGCCACAGTGACCACAAAATATCAGGTGACCTATAAGCTTAATTGCTATTCTTCTCATATAAAAAAATGGGTCTAAAGAAAAAACCCAGTTACAGGATAAAAATATCTAGGTAAGTTTGTTTTAACGGTGCCCCATCCGGTTTTATTACCCACCTGCAGAGTTTACCTGTTACTATTGCAGAAGGGCGCGTAGCTCCGCGACTTGTGCAGATCGTAACCGATTTACAAAGTCAAGCAAACGAATTGCGAAGCGAACGAATTACGGCAAAAAATCACCCTTGATATTAAAAGTGATATCAGGTCTATAACAAAATACCGAGAGCTATAAAGTAGTTAACCTCATTTATATATTCAAAAGGGAACTAGCCGAATTTGTTTTTAAAAAGCATCAGTTAAACATTTAAAATTAACAGTAAACGTTTCGATTTATTAGATGGGGATACCTCCCATATGATCGTTGTTTTAAGTTATATGAATACCGTTTTATACTTCCAAATTGTTTTATCAAATACAAGTGATTCAATAGACGGTAGAACAATCGTTCGTATGGGGAAGTATCACCGCCGCCCTCATAATCCGCCGTAAAGCAGTTGTTGCGTTTCGGTTGGAGAGGTGCGGTTACTAGGCACAAATATAGCGGGGCGACCATCATAGTCCTCAGTAGTGACGCATCCATATACAACCTCAAACGGAACTTCGGTTTTGTATGAGATTGGATGTGGGTGCCCATGGGCTGCGGTGACCACTTAACATCAGGTGCCCTGCATGCTCGTTTGCTACTTTACAAACATCTGTTATTATTTTTTGTGAATAAATTCTTCAAACCTAACCTAAGCCGGTGGAGTTGGACAATTATATATTTCAATTTACAAAAGACTTCCATGTTATACGTAACGTTACGTAATTTACTGAAATAAGAATAATTTATGTACCTTTTACATAGGTTGTTGCTAAAATATTTTGTTGAAATGATTAAATCATTCTTAATCATTATTTTATTTGGAGAAATAAAACTTTCTTTCATTTTCGTGTCTTCGATTAAAAATAAAAAAGAAAAAAAATCTGAATTTCGAAAGACTTCACTTGGAAATAAAAAAATAATAACAGGTAATCGCATAAGCCTATTCCCAATTTAATTATATTAATTACAACTTTATTACAATTTTAATGATAATTATCTTAAATTACGATACATTAACGAAGCCTTCAAAATCAAAATGAACTTTCACTCATATTGCACAGTACAGTACCATAAATAGATTTAATTTATCTCCGTAATTCTAATTCGTTAATAAAATTAAGTTTCCGTTTCAACTAAACTCGTCTTCGATAATTGGAATGTATGAGTATTTTGCTAAAAACGATAACGATTTGTCATTAAAAACAGATACGAAATGTACAGTCTTAAGTGAAAAGGGTATAAGGTTGGCGCAACTACAATACAGCTGACCTTAAGATAAATGCCGTTAACCAATCTAGCATTTCGATATTTTGAGCGTTTCATAATCAGTATAACACGAAGTCTACCAATCCGTACTTGGACAGCGTGGTGGACTATGGCCTAACCTTCTTGTTCTGAGAGGAGACCCGTGCCCAGCAATACATTAATGGGTCGTTAATAATACGAATTAAAAGTTTCACTATTCGAAAGTGCTCAAACCTATTTTTGATATCTCAATCTCTTCCATATGTTATATTAACACTTTGACTGCGGCAAACACACCTATCGCGTTTCACTGTCCGCGCCACCCATGCGGCAAGCACGCATACGGTATCTACCGCCGCACTGGAACACGCCTGTTATGTTACGCGCCGCACGGGTGGATTGTTTCGAATATTAGCGCCGCAGTCAATGTGTTAAGTAGCATTAAATTTAAAAAAATGGCTTGACCATATCTCGAAGTAATTGTGGTACCTAACGGCATTGTGGCTTAAGGGCAGGAAAATCTGTCGGTACTCGAGTTACGACATTGTCTGGAGACATACAGCCGTCGTCAATTCGTTTATATTTATTCTCGCTACTTGTAGCTAGTTGTCGGTGCACATAAATTTGTAATATTTGTATATTATAACAAACAATATTTGCATTCGTTAAGTATTACACCCTTTTCACCAGACTATGTAACAACATTTCAAAGACAAATTTTTGACATACATACAAGAAGTGACAAATTCTTGTAAATTTCCGAGACGCCACAAAGAAACATGAAATCTTCACTTCACTTAACGTTACGCAACACGTCCGTTTCATAATCAAATATAAAAAATCAAAGACTAACAAACAAATATTTCGGAATGTATATATAACAAAACTGAGCATTCTCAATAATAGTCGTAACTAGCGAAAATATTTACAATGAAATCTTATTTCGAATAATTAGATTCATATACAATACTTAGTCCTACAATTTACAAGAATAAAGGGCTTACTCTTAATACAGTCGTGTACTATTTTACAATAATTTACAGAAGCTCACTTATAATCGAACATCAAAATGATATGCAACAAGCTATATAGATAGCTGAACGGTTACAGCTTATGTAAACATTTGTAACCACAGGATATTGACGGTACAGACATTTTAGTGGAACGTACAGATACTACGGCGGGTAACACCCCCAGTGGAAAGGGGTGTAAGTCCGATTTGTCGAAAATTAGTTAGATCACTTTACACAGAGACACAGATATGTTATGTGTGTAATTTGTATACCACTCATTTATTTAATTTTTGAAACACCTTAAATTAAGGGTTACAAAGGGCGAACTTAATGCATAATGACATTGTCCAGTCTACCCCGGGCTATGGTGAGAAAATGGTAGGCGTAAAAAGAATATTAGTATTCAAAAAATCTCTTCCAATCGCACAATGACCTAATGACAAATGTAGATTGAGATGCTGATTGTCACAGGGCTCGTTGCAGGATTTATCTATTGAAAAGAAATGTCAAGACAAGATTGTCTTTACAGTATTTTTCGATCCATCCATCCATCCGTCAGCTTTTTAACACATTGACTGCGGCGTTAATATTGGAAACAATCCACCCGTGCAGCGCATAAAACAACAGGTGTGTTCCAGAACGGCGGCACACACGGTGTGCGTGCAAGCCGCACGGGTGGCGCAGACAGTAACATGACAGGTACGCACCTGTTGTGTTGCCGCAGTCAAAGTGTAAAATTAGAGCGTAAGCCTTGAACTGTGTACTGACTATCTTCTATATGATATTCTCAAACAAGCTTGTTTGATACTCTTTAAACATAAAAACAATCTTGACATTTATTTTCAACAGATTTCAGTGCAATACGTTTCATGCCTCCCCGTCAACATAAAGCTTAACTTTCGTGATGATTGAACATCGTTTTTTCATTATACTGAAAGTATTATCCTAGCGTCTGTACGGTTTTCTCGTTTTCCTGTCAGAATTTAAATTTACTTCACATAAGATTACACCGTCTTTCGACTATTCGCTAATCCAAACATGTCGGCCAATGCCGTAAGCACCAAACATTTGGCACATTCTGTACAAAAACGGTACATTTACAGTTGCTAAGAGTTATAAATGGTAATCATCCAATTCAAATGCAGTAAATGTCTGCATTGCTGTACCTATCGAAAGTATCCGTATACCAAAAGTGGTTTCCTGGGAAAATCATTAATTACGATCTAAAAATTTGAGCCCATAATTCATAGTCATAATTCAGGCATTTTGCCAAAACATAGCGTGCGTCTCACGTATGTAACAATATAAATGCACAGTAACAACGGAATACAAGAAGTAACAAAATTGGACGCCAGTCATCAACTCAATAGGAGTACCAATTTCAAATCCTCTGCCAACGTGGCTATGAGCTGGCGGAGTACCAATTAGTATTTGGTGGAGCTGACTTATCTACGGTTTGATGTGAATGGGGAGCGTGGGCAGAATGCGGTTGTGGATGATAGAGATGGAAAGTGGATGGTGGATGGAAAAATTGGGACTGGTCTAACGAAGACGCATAGTCTAACGCACCAGGGACCGCTGAGTACGCCTGTGGTTTTAAGGGCAACGGCGCCTCCCCCAAGTACGAATGCCTTATCGCTTCCGAATAAGCGCTATTGTCGTAGGACAATGCGTACTGCTGCTTGTCTCTTGGGGACACCGACCCAGGAGGTGTCATCGCCGAATGATAATCAGCGTATCCACCATAAGCTAAAGAACCAATATCGGTTCCTTTATGACCTAACTGTTCACTGTACCCGGAGCCCTCACTGCCGGGTGGAGTCGGTAAGGGGCCAGATTGACCGTCATTGGAGTAATATCCACTCCTGCCGTCTCCTAGGAAGTTGCTCCTGATTACGCTCTCTCTGTTCGCGTACAGCTGTCTCAACAACGCCGATGCAGGCGTCGACGTGTGATTGCCAGGTATCTGCCTGTTCAGATGGTTTAAGTGATGGTTCTGAGTCCCGATCCACTGTATTGTTGATTTCTGTTGCTGTTGTTTTAGCAGAGCATCCGTCGAGAAATCCGTAGGCCGATGCGCAATTTCCTTCCCGTCCAACGAAGGCAAATGCTTGGACATGGCATTTTCTAGATCTCTAACAGAGGTTGCGTCGCTAGTACCCTCAGGGATGGCTAAGTTTGTTTTGGACATATCACGTTCAGCTGGGGATATGGCGGCTCCAGGATTCGAAGAACTCTTTCGTCTTTCCTCATCCCTTTCGGGTTCTTCCTCGCAGTCTGTTGTATGCTTCCGTTTCTTTAACCGTCTCGCAGGCATGGGAGAAGTTCTCTCGGAGTTGGTGCTAAGTGGTAGCGGTTGGGTGTCATTTAGTCTTGTCAGATGTGTGCCATCTGAAGAGGGGACTGGTGCAGAAGACGCGGAATCGGTGTTACTTGGGGGTTCAGTTCTCTCTGCAGTATGTCTGGGAGGTGGCGGAGGACCGCCCGACGTATCAGCGTCAGGCGGCCCATTCTCTGGGTCCCCAGTTGTTTCTTCTCGCTTTACTCCTTGCACGCTTTCTTCGAGCTGACAGCAATCCATAACGGTGTTTGGGTATTCCCGCCCACTGTAAACAAAATTTTGATTATTTTTTAGTTATCTCTCAATCGTATTTCACATTGAGAAGACCTGAACAATTTGGAACTTTCTTAGGAAATTAACATGTGAGAAAACCTGTATAAATGTTGAATTTAGACATTGTATTTATTATGAGTGGTATTTATGGTCACCTTTATGTACTTGTTGATTGGTTCAAGATTGAAATTGGTTAATTGGATAAAGATTTATCCAGGGAATTCTAATATGAAACAAGTATAAAGCGGTCACGTGTGTGAGTCATAAGTAATTCACGAAAATATTATAACTTTCTTGTATTTATTCGATATCAACAATTCAAGTCAATTCTCACCTGATGACGTAGTTGACGCATATGATGTTCTGCTCTTCGGCGTTCTTGGAGGAGCACACGACAGTAGCACAAGTTTGCATCCAAGTGTATCCACCTAGTTTGTTCATGATCCTGTAGTAATGTGTTAGGACCTGGCCTTTGTTCATTACTGGAACAAGAGAATATCTGATTAGGAATAAATGAAAATCGATATTTTATGCGTGAAGGTATTGTCCTATAGGTGGCAGTACTATTCGACAGGAGGGGTACAAACGCCGCTCTCGATCCGTGGAGCAATTCTTGCGTTTCAGTTGAAGAGTATGGTTGTTGAGTACACTTTCGATCGAGGCAACCATCTAATTTTACAGGAGTAGTAACGCTAGATGCGTTACTACTCCTGTAAAATTACGACCTCATACAGGACTTCAATTCAGTATGGAGATGTGGATACCCATAAACTGCAGTGACTACTTAACATCAAGTTGCCTGTGTGCTCGTTTGGTACTGTCTACCATAAAAAATATTTAGATTCCTGATAATTATCTATTGGTTTTCTTTTCCAATTCAATCTTATTGCCAAATATTATAAAATGTTTTGCAGTTGCCAATTGGTACTGCAAAATGGGAGAGGTCGTAATAGAAAGATTAGCAGAGAGGATCATGTACACAGTGCAACTTCTAAATCTCAGGATGCTGGATAGTTGGTAGAACTATAGTTCGACCGGGAGGGTGCTCCACCCTCATAATCCACACTGAAGCAAAACTTGTATTTCGGTTGGAGGAGTAAGGTACCCGGGTAAACTGATAGCAAGGTGACATCTTCCCGTCCTCAGAAATAGCAACGCGTCTACGTACGACCTCAGATGGGACTTCAGTTCTGTTTGGTATTGAATGTGGGTGTCCATAGGCTGCAGCAACCACTTAACATCAGGCCTGCACGCTCGTTTATTCTTCTAACATAAAGAATGGTTTGATCGTTCAAGGACTTAAAATTTTATATTATCCCAAAAGTAAACAAGTCAATCTTTATTAACACTTCAAGCAGACTGCTTGAAATGTTGAGAATTTCTCCAAATAGAGTTAAGCGGAATATCTAAGACAGCCTGAATACCTATGTTAAACGTGACCGATTCGCAGGCATCAATATACAATTAATTGTCGATAGATTAGAGCACGCTTGCATTCAATGACTAGGTGAAACAAAGGACGGGCGTGACCTTGAATTAGCGTCAAATCGGTCCGATGACGGTATTATTCAAATCGTCTGTAGCTTATATTTTTCTAATACGTCGTTACCGTATTATATTCAATTGAGTACACAAAAGACATTGCGATCAACACGTGTATTGTTGTACGTGAGTCATTAAGACTGACTCGGTTTTTGGTTTTGTTGTTTTATTGTGTATTGTGGACGGTGCCTTCAATAATTAGCCATGCACTTGGAGTTGCGCCAAAAAGTGAAACTCGCATGTCTGTTGACTGGCTAATCATTGTTATGTTAGAGGTTTGTGGCGGTAAGGTAAACGCCTTCAAAGGTGGCATCAGAATTAAATGCATTTACGGTAGACAGCTTAGCTTAGTGGTAAGATTCTGGCATCTTACGCAGAGGGTCCGGGGTTAAATTTCCGCACGCACATCAAATTTTTAGAGTTATCTGCGTGTTATAAATGAATAATAATTGCTTTAATGGTGAAAGAAAACATCGTGAGAAAACATACACGTCTGAGAGTTCTCTATAAAGTATTCGAAGATGTGTGAAGTCTACCAACCCGCACTTGATCAGCATGCTGGACTATGGCCAAACCCTTATCATTCTGAAGGAGACTGCCCAGTAGTGGGACGGTAACGGGTTGACGATAATTAACGAGATTTTTAACGATTCCAAATCCTAATCCACTTTTTAAAATGCCTAATCTGTATTTTTAAAACCTGTATAAAATAAAAAGTCATAACTTAAACAACGTATTTAAATCTACTCCCACATTATAATACTAAATTTAATGAAATTTGTGTTGAAAACGATAAAGATAGTAACAATGATAGAAACACGTAAATATAAAGCTGACAACGCAAGCTGAGCCGAGCAGTGGACTGAGATTAAATTATGAATATACATAAGCATGTTTGTACGTAATTAAAAGGAAAATCTTGGAACTTTTCCAATGAATCCAATGGGTACTTAACACTTAACATCTTTCAAGCAAATAATAATTAATAATAATATATCCGTTTTGGGAACTCATACAAAGGACAGATTTGAATGACGCTTCTTATATTATTGAGTGTTTTATTGTTACTGTGCTTTCTTATTTAGTTTTAGTTTTTTTTTAATCTTAATTAACACTGACTGCGGCAAACGCACCTATCGTGTTTACTGTACGCGCCGCTCGTGCGGCTCGCACACATACGGTGCGTGCCGCCGTACTGGAACACGCCTGTTATGTTCCGCGCCGCACGGGTGGATTGTTTCGAATATTAGTCGCCGAAGTCAACGTGTATTGTTATTGTGTAATTTTAAGTGTGTAAAAAAATGAAAATAGGAAACAAGATAATGTTAAATTAATGATAAGTTAGAAGTACAGTTACACCGTACAGTACCGTTGTCGCCCTCGTAATTCGCCGTGAACTTGTGTTTCGGTTGGAGGGGTTAGGTTGCGGTACAATTACAGCGAAGCAACTATCTTAGTCTTCAAGAGTGGTAACGCATCTACGTATGATCTCAAATAGGACTTCAGTCCTGTTTGAGGATATATATGGATATCCATGGGCCACAGTGTCCACTTAACTCGATTACCAAATGGTGCTGTAAGAGATTGTAATAGAAACAATACCAGAAAGGACATACACAGTTCAAGTTTTAAATCTCAGGATGCTGGATAAGTGGTAGAACTATAGTTCGTCCGGGGAGGTACCTCCGCCACCCATATTATCCGTGAAGTGATACTTATAGCAAACTTAAGCAAGGCAGGTAAACTTATAGCAAGGCGACCATCTTAGTCCTCAGGAGTAGCAACGCGTCTGCTTACGACCTCAGATAGAACTTAAGTGTTGTTTGCGGTTAAATGTGGGTGTCCATGGGCTACAGTGCCCACTTAACATCAGTTGGTCTACATGTTCTTTTGCTACCTTCATATATAAAAAAAATATCAACCTTAATTAGAACTACTGTTCTATATTTGACTAGTTTTGTTTGGTTGTTGGTTGGTTCTAAGTATGGTTATTGGTTGGTCTAACAGGTTGTTTGGGTAGCTACAGATTTCCACGAGCGCCGGTGTGTACTTTCCATCAAGTGGATGGTTTGCTCCTTTCTTGCTTCTATTCATCATTATCAATATATTAATGTCCCACTGCTGTGCATGGGTCTGCACTCAAAATGAGAAGGGTTAGGACATAGTCCACAATGTTGTCCAAGTGTGGATTGGACTTTACACACCTTCGAGAACTTTACAAAGAACTCTCAGGCATTTCCTCGCTATGTTTTCCTTCACCGTTAAAGTAAGTGATCATTAATTTGTAATACGCTTATATCTTCTAAAACGCAGAGGTGCGGTTTCGGACCTAGGACCTTCACTGTGAGAGGCCGGAATCTTAACCACTAAGTTATCATTGCTTCATACTTACTTCTACAACATAAAAGAATTAAAATAACTGCCTTCTGTCTAATAACCGTTATTCGAGCACCGATTAGTTAAACACTATTTTCTCTCTTTCTAGTAACTTCATAAAAGAAGTTGATAGAGAAAGACAAAACATAATTAATCAGAGTAATAACGCTTATAAAGAGACTAATGTATAGGAAAAACTTTGTTGATAAGTGCCTATTTGAAAATTCATATTAGTTGCCTTTTGACTACACTTTGATTGCAGCAAATGCACCTGTCGTGTTTTACTGTCAGAGCCATCCGTGCGGCGCGCACGCATACGGTGTATGCCGCCGTACTGAAACACAGCTGTAGTGTGGCGCGCCGCACGGGTGGATTGTTTCGAATATTAGCCGTCGCAGTCAACGTGGTAATGAATGTATTTTATGCTCCGTGCATCACTTATAAAGGGCCGTCAATGACCAATATCTAATAAAGAAAAATATTTTCGTCGAAAAGCCATCGCACATATAAATTTGTAATTATACAAAAAAACAAACGACATCCTTTAACTAATGTTTCCACAAACCCGCGGCGTGAAATACTGTCCGAAAGCAGTTTAAAATTCCGAACGAGGACTCGATGCCGGAACTTTTAAGCATAATCATCTAATTTTATTACTTCTTTGTACAAATTTTGATATTACACGATCAGATGTCGTCAGTACGTACATCAGAAATCCTACCCGCGTATACGGTTGTAACCAAATTACCCGCTTTCTACCAAACACCCGGAGTTTTATGTTAATACCCACAATTGCTATTCTAGTCCCGGATTGACCACATTTGACCGGCATCTGTACAGACATTGTGCATTTTAAATTCAAATTAATGGTCTCGTAAAGCTATCAACTGCTCAGGTGCCAGTGAAAAAGTTTACTGTATGACGTTCGGCGATCGTGATTCGCGTTACAATATATCCGCCATCTTGTTTGTTCGGTAGTTTGTTACGCAAGATGTCCTTCATTTTCACGGTTTAGTGTTGTGTGCGAATGATTCAACCCCTATTTGTGAACCACCTTGTGGACAAACCGCTAAAACCGATGAATCAACTGACGAACCGGACACAAAAGACGTTCAAATGCAATTGAAGAAGTGACGATGATTCAGAATATTTCACAAAATTGGTTAATAAAACGAGAATATGACAATATTCTTTGTGGTACAGGGATAATAGTTAACTGAAAACAAAAACACAGAATTGCATATCATTGATCTATTTCGGCATACGCAGTGATAGCTTAGTTGTTAAGACTCCGGCCTCTCACTGGAGGTCCGGGGTTCGAACTCGCACGCACCTCTGATTTTTAAAGGTTATGTGCGAATTAGAAATTAATTATCACTTGCTTTAACAGTGAAGGAAAACATCGTGAGGAAACCTCCACATCTGAGAGTTCTCTGTAAAATTCTCGAAAGTACGTGAAGTCTACCATTTCCGCATTTCGTCAGCGTGGTGGACCATAGCCTAACCCTTCTCATTTTGAGAGGATACCCGTGCCCAGCAGTGGGACATAATGATGACGATGAAGTTTTATGAATTAAGATCTAAAATATCTTATCTGATTTGATGCAGGGTTCAAAATAAAATCTTTCATACACCTTATAGAATACATATGTATACAGATTTTGTTTAAAAAAAACAATAATTATCTTAATATTAATAATAATAATCGTCTGAATAAATACAAAAATGTATTCATTAAAATATTTT
>DWKL01001833.1:0-13788 GCA_018249415.1 Phareas burnsi | reverse complement strand
AAAAACCGCAAATCGTGAGTACTCGTTACATAATATAAAAAATGTATAATTTCCGCGATAATATTAGCTTAAAATCGAATATGTAAGTGTGTTTGTTTACGCCTAACATTTATCCTCACCATCGCCCGTGGGTGACCGACAGAGAATGCCATTAGGCATTAACTTATCCTGTATATACCCCTTAGTTTAAGGTACATACAAAATAAATAAGTAAGAATAAAATCAGTTCACGAATTAATTATTTTAATAGTCTGGTCCCTGAGAGATAATTTTCTAATATCGACTTTATATGTACTGTTTATTTGGCAAGAGATTTTTTCCACATCTTCCTATTCTCCGTGACGTCAATCGTTAAATATTTTATTTATTTCCAAAGCTGTTTTCGTAACTGAGATTTCCATTTTAAGTTTAGATCGTTTCATCTTTTTTTATTGCATAGATGTATCAGTCTTTAGAGATCCAATGCTGGACATAGGCCTCCCCTAACCGGCACCAGTCCAATCGATCCTGTGCCTTCTAATTCCAACAGTTTTTCGCTGTTTTCTTCAAGACATCAGTCCACCGTGTCGGGAAGAGGACGACCTACTTTCGCTCTGACGTTGTCGGAACTGGAGAACCCTTCTTTTTCCCTTTCCGAGCATGCAGTTCACCTAATAGTGAGTGGTCCCTGCTGGTCATGGACATCTGTAATCAAACCTGTGTAATCTTTTTTTTTTATATTTTTTAAGTAGCAAACGAGCATGCAGGCCGCCTGATGTTAAGTGGTCACCACAGCCCATGGGCACCCACATCCAACCACAAACAAAACCGAAGTTCCGTTTTGAGTTTATATATGGATGCGTCACTACTCCTGAGGACAATGGTACTTCCCCAGACGAACGATTGGTCTACCAGCTTTAAAAGTAGAGCTCTGTAAGAACAACTGAATCATGAGAGCATGTGTACCGGTGGGTAGCAACTAATTTCCAAAATAGGGCTGCTTTAGGCGCGTTGGGCGATTTTTAAAAAAAAAAAACCTGGGTTTGCGTCTCCAACATGCTTATGTTAATACTACGTTTACAGTTATGTTTATGGCGTGTTGCGTTTGGCTAGCAGTGAAAGTACATATATACATAAATTTCAAACAAAATGAAAATCCTAAAAAACTTTCCATTTACTACAATTTAGTCGAATATTTAAAAATCACTTAATTCCTAATTTTCAGTTTTTATTTTTTCATTTCATTTCGTTTACCCCGGCTAACCATTTCTCGGTTCCACCAGAATTTGCTGACCCGAAATGAAACGATATCATTTTGGAGTATATCCAAGAAATTGACCCACTTCTCTGTATCTTTCTAACGGTTCAATTGGTTGTTTCTCGTTTTCATCGAGACGACGCCAATAAATTTTTCAGGTTATCAAGATGCTGAAAAGAACTGACATTTTAATTTCAGTTACAATGTAGTATGTTTCTGTTGGAAGATCAGCAAGCTACCTTATGTTATGTGGTCACGGCAACCCGTGAGAACTCACATCTAACCTCCAATAGGATTCAAGTCTATCAGAAGCTGTCGAAGATGCGATACTCCAGTGGATGAAGATGATCGCCTCGCTTGTAGTGTACCCAACAACCACACTTCTCCAAACGAAACAAGAATTTCTTCACGGCGGATTGTGAAAAGAAAGAAAATTAATAATCTTGCTTTAACAGTGAGGGAAAACATCGTGAAGAAATTTACACGTCTGAGTTTTTTGCAAAATTCTCGAAGGGGTGGTGAGTCTGCCGATCCGCACTTGGCTAGCGTAGTGACTGGTCCGCTCATTCTAAGACCCGTGCCCAGCCCACTGGGATTAGTGGGTGATGATGATGGATTGTGAGGGCGGCTGAGGTACCTCCCCGGTGGAACTATAGTCCATAGTCGATTACACTGATGTGTGCTATCCTGATATAGTTGAGGAACATCTCAGTAAGTTGGAAAGACTTATCGAATACCACGGTTATGGTTTTGGTTATACCATTATTATGGTACCATGCCATATGGTACCATAATAATGGTATTTGATTTATCTTTTGTCTACGCAAATTCAATCGCATATCTTCAGATTGTAGATACAAATTTGAAAACATCACATTTAGAGATAGAAGTGGTGGAACGTTCGTCCGGAGAAGTACCATCGCCGCCCCCACAATTCGCGGTGAAGCAGTTTGTGTATCGGTTGGAGTGGTGCGGTTGTCGCACACTTGCAGGAAGACGACCATATTAGTCCTCAGGAGTAGTTACGCATCTACGTACGACTTCAGATAAAACTTCTATACTCTCTTTCTCACTTGATTCACTTCATCTCCGGGACTCCCAACACCTCCAGTGAAATTCAGCCTCCTCTTCAGCACTTACCGTCCTCTTCATTAAGTCAAGTCAAATCATCTCTTCTACCAATTGCTTGTTTAAACGGCGACGGAAAACATCGTAAGAAACATTTGTACTGTCCGTTAATTTCTCAGAGGTGTGTGAAGTCCAGCAATTCGCACTTAGCCAGCGCGGTGGACTCACTATTTTCAGTTTGAGAGGAGATCCGTCCCCAGCATTGGAACAGAAATGGGCCGATGATGATGATACACATGCGTGACTAACATTTGAGGTTTGAACCCGGATCAGTTTTTTTGTAAGTAGCCAACGAATATGCTGGCCACCTAATGTAAAGTGGTCACCACAGCCAATGTACACCCACGTCCAACCTCAAACAAAAACAAAGTTCCGTTTGAAGTTGTATATGAGTTATATATGAAGATGCGTCACTACTCCTGAGGATTAAGATGGTCGCCTCGCTATATGTGTGCCTGGCAACCGCACCTCTCCAACCGAAACACAACAATTGCTTTAGGGCGGATTATGAGGGCCGACGGTGGTACTTCCCAAGACGAACGATTGTTCTACCACCTATTGAAGGTCACGGTGGTAGGAAGTCCATTCGACTTGCCTGCCTTCACAGCTTTTATCATTATCATTATCAATGCTTTTATCAAATCAAACAGAAGGTATTAAAGTGTTGTGTATATAATGATATATTTTAGAATGTTCGTTTATCAAGTAAGTGGGTTGTCTGCTGATTTAAAAACTTCAAGAGTCTAACTTTAATGAAAATAAAAATAACAACATAACAAGTGAGTTCCAGAGCCGGAGTGAGTCCCGTGGCGCACATAATATATTTGTTTCATGTTGCCAACGTCATCACTATTATATTTAGAAACGGGAAAAATGTTGCTTAAACTTAATTTATTACTTATCATCATCACCACTATCATCATTATCACCATCAAACTATGAATGCCCCACTGCAGGGTGGGTATTTCCTGTCAGAATAGGACGGGTTAGGTCACAGTCCACCACGCTGGTCAAGTGCGGAACGGTAGACTTCACATACCTTCAAGTACTTTACAAAGAATTCATAGATGTGCAGGTTTCCTCATAATGTTTTCCTTCGCCGTTAAAGCAAGTGATAATTAATTTCTAATACGCACATAACTTCGAAAAATCAGAGGTGCGTGCGGGATTCAGACAACCAGGTTGTGAGACCGAAATCTTAGCCTATAACTGCTTTTATTAGTTATCACCTACCAATATTATATATAAAAAATAATGTAGAACTATTTACACTTAAATTATAAAGCACAAGACTTCCCCGAGAAAAACTATTTACGTGAAAGGCGCATTTAAATCAGTTTAGTGGTCTCGAAATAACCAGCTGAGAATTGACTAACTCGGTAATGACCATGTTAACGAATCTCCCTTACGTAGTAGATTTGTTACTGTACAGAGGTCATGGATGGCCATATACTATTCTAAGTTTTAGTTTGTGATGTCGGCGATCGTCGATTACCTATACTTACGCATAATATCACAATATTATTTAATATATTATCTGTGTCTGGACACTTTAAGTGGTCGGTCCCGATTGTTATCATTGAATGGCAGTCTTTAAACCTCGTCGGGGGCCTTGTGGGCGGTTTGGGAATATCCAACACGCATTGGACACACATATCTTCACCAATCCGCATTGGAGCGTGGTGGAGTATGCTCCAGGCCTCCAGTTGTGAGGAGAGACCGGTGCTCAGCAATGGAACATAAAAGGGTTGTAACAGTGATGAAAACAGTGTTTGCGTAAGCGACTCTGCTTACCACACTTTTTAAATCAGAACACAGTACGATAAAATTAACTTAAAATTACCGTAGCGAAATGTAACTACCTACATACGAATAAAACCTTATGTAAAACTGTAATTATTCAATGCGAATGGTAATTATAAATGGTAATTATTTCATGTTTTACGTGTTTACGAGATGAGAATGAGCGAGATTGTATATGTATGTATGTATGATATGTATGATTGTATGTATAGCTGCTTATTGGCTCCAGATTTATCCGGTATTCATCAATGACCATCAATGTTCTCAAGTATTCTTGCAATGAATGTTGATTCTTATTTGGTTGTGCTGTAGAAGAGTTTATTTTTTTGGTTACGGATTCGTTGTGATGGTATATAGATACATACTCATACACACACACACCCACACCCACACACAAGCACACACACACACACACATATATATATATATATACACACATACGTATCGACGTATACGAATGAAACAAATATATTTATATTTGTTTCATTTATTATTACTTCTGTGATTATTTTAGCTTGCAATGCTCCTCTCCCTTAGCATTCCTATATGATTATTGCTCCGCCCACCGGTTGTTTGTCAGAGATCGCTGCTTTAGCGATAACACCGCTTTTTATGTGTGACTATGTTATTGTATAATTCGTCCGTAACTTTTCCACCAACAAACAATTCTACTAATTTTCTGTTTATTTTACAGACTGTTGATTTGTTATAAGTGGTTTGACTTCAGTGCCCTGCATTGTTTACTTCACGGTACCATTCTTATATTGACGCTACAACCAGACTGCCACAAGTCAACATTATGACTGGCAAATTATTAATTCGTAAGAGTGACGTAACAAAATAAAGCAAAATGAACATCGATGTTTATGATAATAAACATTACCTTCCTCTATATTTCATAATTTAAGATCTTATATATCCTTTTGGCTCTTAAGAAGTCTAGTCTAACTTTATTGAATATAAAACAAAATTAAAATATTAAATTAAATTATAATTTAATTCTTACAATCATATTTATTATTTCTAAAAGGTGGTTCATGTGGGTGCGTTAGATCTGTAAATTCTGTAGCAAAATTAATGATTGAAACATTTTATATTTTCTGCTTGTAACGAAAATTCATTAAGCATAGTTAAGATAATATTTCGTTACAAAGTTAAAATATTTTAACTTTGTAACGAAACATATGTATAATACGGAATTTATATAAATTCCGTAATATACATCAGGCTTTACATATGTGTGGAACATAGGGATGTCGCGGGCGCTATAAAACATAAAGACGAGCACACAAACGTCCAGACCCAGTACAGGAATGATGATGTTCATTCAGATGATTTTTGGTTCATGATTTAGATATATGCCTCGCCGGGAATCGAACTCGGAACCCTCGGTGTCACACCGGTACTGTTACCGTTACTGCGCGGTTCATCGACTTATCACTGAAGAATATAAGTTGTTCGGCGTAATTTTTGATCTTCGTAACTCTCCTTTTGCACGTAACATCGTCTTTTTATCATGAATACAGTTCCAATGTTTATTTACATTAGTCATGCGAAGTAAAAATTACGAAAAAGAAAAATAAAAATGGATTTCATATCTTTCCTGCTACTTTGGTCATGAAAGATAAAATTTATGACAGCAATAATCTTGGAAATTGGTGAAATGATCGTCATTAACTCATTACCGTCCCACTGCTGGGTAGGTAGAAGCACCATAAGATACAGATAAACTTCGAGCTGTAATTCCGGAGTTCTGGGTTCGATTCTCGGACATACAAAATTTTTTCGATGTTGTGTAGCTCATCATCAACCCATTAATGCCCCGCTTTTGGGTACGGGTCTCCTTCCAGGGACTTCAGTGTTGTTTGAGGCTTGATATGGGTGTCCTTGGGCTGCAGTGTCCACTTATCATCAGATGGCCTGCACGTTCATTGATTATTATCTTCATATAAAAAAAAGCATTACCTTCGTCGGTGGGATCCTTGAAACCGCAGTTCAAGTTGGGACCTTGCTTCCCCCAGTCTTTTCCTATTATTACGCCACCCCGAAGGTATGTAATTAAGCCCAAGGACTACAATTTGAAGGCAATACGCGTGACCTTTTTTATCGTACCCTCCGAACCATAGAATCGATTTAATTTACGAGCATCGACTTTCTAAAGGTCACTCTTTACAAGTAATATATCAATACCAGAATATTTTATGCCATAGAAGTAACAAATTAGCATGCAATCCACTTCATGGTAACTCATTATCATCATCAGTGTCTTAATGCCCAACCTCTGGATACGGTTCTTGTCTTAGAATGAGAATGGTCAGGCCAGAGTCCACCACACTGACCAAGTGCGGATTGTCATACTTCACACACCTTCATGAACTTTATAGAGAACTCTCAGATGTTTAGGTTTCCTCACGATGTCTTCCTTCACCCTTAAAGCAAGTGATCATTAATTTTTAATGTACACATAATTTCGAAAAATCTGAGGTGCGTGGAAACCACTAGGATATCACTGTTTGATAGCAACTTAAACACACCTAATTATATTTAACACATTGACTGCGGCAAACGCACCTCTCGTGTTTTACAGTCCGCGCCATCCGTGCGGCTCGCACGCACACGGTGTGTGCCGCCGTACTGAAACACACCTGTTATGTTGCACGCCGTACGGTTGGATTGTTTCGAACATTAGCCGCCGCAGTCCACGTGTTAAAAGGGAATTCGAATATTTGCATCTCTCACGGACACAAGCTTGCTTCGTTCTAATAAATGTAATGAATGGGTCAGACATATTTGATGAGTGCTCGTCAAAAATGTAAAAAAAAGTTAGATAATAATTCGGAATTTATCTTTCGTTTTTTGTACATCCCCACATTGTATCTTACCTAAATGCCTTTTTTTTCCAAATCGATGGTTGTCTCTAAGATATCGCTTTATAGTGATAAGTGAAATTAAAGTTCTTACACATTTTGGTGTACAATCAAAAATGAATATCTATGGAAAATTGTCTATGGAAGAATATGTATAGAAGAATATTTATGGAAGAATATCAACAGCGTTAATCATCATCAACCTATTACGGTTCTATTGCTCGGCAGTCCTCTCGGAATGAGACGACTAGGCCATATACCGCGCTGGCCGAGATCGAATTCCTAGACTTAGCACACCGTCGAAAACTTTACAGAGAACTTAGAGATATTTAGATTTTTTCACGATATTTTGTATCGGCTTTAAAGCAAGTGATTAATTTCTAATATGCACACAACTTCGAAAAATTAGAAGGCCGTGCGGGAGCCGGGCCTCGGACCTTTTTTTTAGCAATAGGCTTTCACTGCTGTAATCTTAATAGTGAAATCAAACCGATTCCCCAGTCAAACATTTCGGGGTGTCACATCCCAGCCGTGGGCCAGTAGTTAATTCAACTGCGAAACCGGTAAAATTCTTATTTCGTAAAATAAGTGTTGGCTACACGCACACGAGTAATAGGTGCCATGGCCTTTGCACGCCCTACGTGACGTCAAGTTATTACTTCTACCATGACACATCAATTCACGATATTACAGCGTGATATATTTATATGCAATATATTTCATGGTGTAACATTCAAGACCAGATTTTGCCTATTAAGTGTATTTTTTTTATTTATTTGACAATTAATGTACACTTAAATTTTAAAACTAAAAAAAAGTTTTTTTTAATTTATTTATTTAGTTGACAATTAATTTACATTTAAATCGTAAAATTAAAAAAATATTAAAAAAATGTACAAAGGACCCACTTATTTAAAATTGTAATTTCTTCCAGCGGGCCTAGGACTGGAGAATTTCTAATAAACTATTATAAATATCATAAATCTCTATTATGTAGCGCATAGCCCCGCGGCTTGCGTAACCAATCTGCAAACTTAACCCACCTTGTGCTGTGCTTTGGGGAAGTCGGATAATTACAATAAAAAAGACATAATTAATCTGATTGGATTTCATGCTTAACTTTCCTGAGAAATTGGACTATGCAACGAATTGAAGGTGTTTGCTTGTGGAAATTGATTCAACGATGGCTGCTTTTAATGTCTCAGGGGTACTTCCCGCACTACTGGGGCAGGCTTAGAGCCTACTCAGTAGCCCATGGACACCCACAACTACCCTCAAACAAAACTGAAATTCTGTGACTTAGAGCCTACTCGGCAGCCCATGGACACCCACAACTACCTTCAAACAAAACTGAAGTTCTGTGTGAGGTCGTACCTAGATACGGTACCGCCTCGCTTGCAAATGTATCCGACAATCACGTTTCTTAGACCGAAACAAGAATAAATTCGTGGCGGATTATGAGCGCGGCGGTGGTACCACTCCGGTCGAAGTATATTAAAGTTATAATTATAGTAATAGTTATAGTTTTAATTACTTTAGTTTGTAGATCGGTTACAATTTGGACTAGCCTACGGGATATGCGCGATTAATTACAATAAAATCCTTAACACATTGACTGCGGCAAACGCACTTGTCGTGTTTTCTGTCCGCGCCATCCATGCGGCTCGCACGCACGCGATGTGTGTCGTGTCTGAAACATGCCCGTTGTGTTGCGCGCCGCACGGGTGGATCGTTTCGAATATTAGCCGCCGCAGTCAATGTGTTAAATAAAGCTTGTTTCAGCGTCATGCGTAACTTTTTTGTGATTTTTTTATTTATTTTTATTTTTTATTGAGATGTTTCAATGGAAACGAACGTTTCTATATAGTTATTTAGTGGGCGGAATGCCAAACTCCGGTACAATGTCAGCGTTGAAGAAATTCTTGAAATCGCCGCTACAAGGCCATCGGGAAATATTGTAGATTGTTAGCTACACTGTCATTTCTGTTCTGACTTTTGTAAAGATAATTGGTTTGATATAGTCTGAATAGCATCATTAATAGACGAGATTGTACGTTGGCCAGTAATGTTTGATTTTTGTTGGCCCGCATGGCGCTGTGATAACTATACTGGTGTGACACGCAGACGGTTCCGGGTTTGATTCCCGGCCAGACAACCATTTAAATGATGAATTTAGATATCTGTTCTGGGTCTTGGTGTTTGTGTCCTGTTGTTTGTATGTGTTTATGGCACCCACGACACAGGTAATATTAGTGTGGGACTATTGTCCGCAATTATGAAGAAGTAATTACTTGTTTCTTCGAACTTTCTGGATAACGTCATAACTGTCACTTGATAAATGATTAATTGTTTGCTTGACTGGGGATTCTAACATTTGCCAGCGCTAGTTTCAAACAATTACTGAACTATAAAATAAAAATGGTTCCTTAAGTTGTGATTTTTACTCAAGTACTTACTTATACTTCTATATAAATGCGAGCGAATAGGTGTAAATTTAATTTTTTTTTTTAATCCCATTGGAGTAGCGTGGTGGTTGATCCAGCACCCCCCCCCCTCCCCTTACAATCTTTGCCTCCAGTCTCGGGGAGGGACCCGCGCTCAGATATATAAATATAGATGTATGTTGAAATTAATGAATAAAAAAACGCTGCAAACTGATAGCCCCTTGCCAGGATTCCCTATGTCGTAAGTGCCTGGTACACAAAAACAGGAACATAAACACGTCGACCTAGCGCAGAAATCTAAATCCATTTAGATGTCCGCCTAGACGGGCATCGAACCCGGAATTCTTGTGTGTATGGATTGTAATAATTACTATTACGTTGCAGCACGAAGGTTGTAAGTACAGAGATTAAAAAGTAACCTTATCTTTTCAGGTTGACTTATACAGGGAGATCACATTCCGGAACTCTGGACTCACGTACCGGGGTATCCCGGTCATGGCCAGCAACATGGACACTGTAGGGACCTTCGAAATGGCGCAGGAATTGTCCAAAGTGAGTATGAATGTGGTTTTAAAGTTCCATGATGGTAAAACTCTTCGTGTTTGGACTGCGGCGGTAACACCATTACGGCTTTATCTACTTCATAGTGATGTTAAGTTCACTGCAATCCACGGACATCCACATCTTTCCTTAAACAAGACTAAAGTCACACGCCGAACTATAGTCCACCACGGTGGCCAAGTGCGGATTAGTAGACTTCGCACACCTTCGAGAACTTCGCAAAGACCTCTCAGACGTGTAGGTTTCACGATGTTTTCCTTCACCCTTAAAACAAGTGATCATTAATTTTTATTACGGACATAACTTCGAAAAATCAATGTTGCGTGCCGGATTAAAACCCCGGACCACCAGCGTGATAGGCTGGAATCTTAATCACTAAGCAATCATTGCAAATATGCTTATATCAACCCTCACAATCTGCCGTGAAGCAATTCTTGTTTCGTTTAGAGAGGTGTAGTTATCGGTCCACTTACAGAAAGGCAACCATCTTAGCCCTCAGGAATAATAATGCATCTACAGACAACCTCAAATAGAGCTTCAGTCCTATTTGAGATTAGATGGGTGTCCATGGGCTGCAGTGTTCACTAGCTTAACCTAGCCTAACTTAAGATAGCAAGCTTGTTTGGTAGTCTTCTAACATAAAAAATACCTACCAGTTTCATGATTTATGAACGTTCATCCCCATTACGGAACCCTGTACCGTGCGTGGTCTCTTCCCACGACTAGAGGATACTTGGCAGATACTCCACCACGCTGCTCCATTGCGAGTCGGAGAAGGGTATCGGGTTAGTGGCGTACCCGTGTCGGGTGTTTTCAAACTGCTTGTAAGACCTACGACAAAGTTTACCGACTGCTTTTCTATTTATTCCGCAGTGGCCCTTTTTAAGGTTTCGTTTCTCAAAAGGAACCGTTATAGGATCGCTTCGTTGTTCATCTGTCTGTCTGTCAAGACCCTTTTTCTTAGAAATGCGTGGAGGTATCAAGTTGCAAAACCAAATATTCAGGTCTGCAATCCCTTGGAGTTGTGGAAAAATCAAGCTTCTAAGTCAACACAATCAAAAGTTACGGCCGTTTATGCCGCATTTATTGATACTCGCAAGGAAATCAAAACCTACAAAGTACTTCCCGTTGACCTAGATTCATGAAATTTGGCAAGCAATGTTTTATATTACACGTAAAGGGAAAAATACGAAAACCATAAATGTGTATTTACATCGCAGAGAAAATAAGTAGTCAATACGGAACCCTGAGTGCGCGAGTCCGACTCGCACTTGGCCGGTTTTTATATTACACTATAAACTACTTCTGAGTATGAAATATCATAAGCAACATTGTTTCGGCATACGTGTCATACATTATTCAACATCCTGTGCAGTTCTAGAAACTTCTAAACAAACGCTTTGTTAATTGACAATAATTAAAGATAACATTCAGCTAGTTGTGGTTCGCGGAACAAACTACAGAAATAAATAAAGTAATTATCTCTGTGATTTTAATAGCGGCCGTTCGCTCTCGAGCTCATTTGCATAACTCTATGACGTAATAACTTTTTTTTTTAGAAAGGAAGGTACTACCGCTTCTATCAATAATTGAAGCAATTCTTGTTTCGGTTGGAGAGGTGTGCTTGTGTGCTCTTGTCCTTTGAGGAGCCGCGTAATGGTAACCATAACGGTCCAACAAATAGTGGATTTTTTTTCGATTCCCGGTTGGACAGACATATAATTGATGCAAATTGTTCTGTTCTGGGTCTGGGTGGTTGTACTCGTGTTTGTATGTGTCCATGGCACCCACGACCCAGGGAATCCGAATGTGGGGCTATAAGCGTCGAAAATGTTATTTGTTTTATTTATTTACTTACAAGCGATGCGACTTTTTAGTCCTTAGGAGTAACGCATCTATTTACGACCTCCAATAGGACTACTTGTTTAAGGTTAGACGTGAATGTCAATAGGCTGCAGTGACCACATAACAGCCTGCATGCTCGTTTTCACGTTTTGTTTATGTGAGAAGAGTAGCAAAAAAACTCAAAGTGTAAGAGGACTGGAGACTAATCGTCCGCCTATCTGTCGTCTTATAACATAGAAATAACCGGCCAAATGCCTATCGGATTCGCACACTGAGGTTTCCGCGCAGACTAGTTAGATATGTCCATAGATTCTTTTTATGATGTAATTACAAATTGACCTTAATTTATATTTCCATTTACTTGTGCTATAATGCCTGAATTTATAAAGAACCTGTTGCTTTGTACTGTCTTGATAAAGTCATCACTGGCACTTTATAAAGCCGTCATTGATTTGGTTTTATTGGTTTTATTTGGTGGGTATTCTAACTGATGACAGCGCTAACATCAACCTTTTACTGAACTATAAAATAAAAATGGTTCCTTAAATAGTGATTTTTACTCAAGTACTCACATACTTTCTATATAAATACGAGCATAAGACATTGCTTCTTGCCAAGTTTCATAATTCTGGATCAACGGGAAGTACCCTATAGGTTTTCATTCTCTTTCGAGTGTCAAAATTTGTGGCATAAACGGCCGTATCTTTTGATTGCGTTGACTTAGAAGCTTGATTTTTTCACAACTCCAAGTGATTGCAGATCTGAATATTAGGTTATTCATTCCAACTTGATACCTCCACGCGTTTCTGAGAAAAAGGGTATTGATAGACAGACAGACGAACGGACAACGATGTGAGGATAAGGGTTCCTTTTGAGGTACGGAATCCAAAAAATTACATAGACGAAGTCGCAAATATACTAAGTAATCACATTTTACTCTCACTTACTCTTCTCACATAAACAAAATGTGAAAACGTGCGTGCAGACTGCATGATGTTATGTGGACACTACAGCCCACGGACGACAGATATACTTACCCAAAATACCTTAGAGATTTGCAATAGGTCATACGCATTGCCCATTAGCAATTTCTATTCTTCTACGTCACAATCACAAATATCATAAATCCTGATTCCAGCACGGGCTCTTCACCTGCATTCACAAGTACTACACGCTGGACGAATGGAAGAAGTTTGCTGACGAGCATCCAGAGTGCTTGGAGCAGATGGGTTTGTTTTTAATTATGGAAAAAAAGAAAAAACATTTATTGACAAATAAAAAACACAAAACCAGATAAACATAAAAAAGTAAAATACAAATTGCCTAAAATAAGCATTCGTGTTGCTTTGCCATCCTCAAGCTAAAATTCCGTTATCCAACATGTAGCCAATTTCGACATTTTAAGATTTTCGTAATCAGTTAAATTCGAATGAAATGTTTGAAATTTGAAACTGTTCTATTAGATCTATGTCTTATACCTCATATATCTGATACTTGCATATGATGTCTAGTTATTGAGTAGCACTTCAGTGAAACTTAATTCGTATTTTAATGATTACGACAACCTCAAAAAGTCGGAGTCGCATAGATGTTTGATAACGGCATTTAAGCTTTACAATCCCCATTTTTTTATGAATTTGTAGTAATGAACGGGCGTGCACGGCCCTTGATCGTGAATTGCCACTGCCGCCCATGGACATCATCATCAACCCTATTAATGTCCCATTCCTGGCCACTTGTCTCCTCTCATAATGAAAAGGGTTAGTCCACCACGCTGGCCAAATGCGGATTGGTAGACTTCACACACCTTCGAGAACTTTACAAATTCTCAGGCATTTAAATTTCCTTTACTCTTAAGACAGATGACAATTAGTTTCTAATACGCACATAACTTCGAAAAATT
>DWKL01001832.1:0-13791 GCA_018249415.1 Phareas burnsi | reverse complement strand
CACACCTTCGAGAACTTTGCAAAGAACTCTTAGACGTGTAGGTTTCCTCACGATGTTTTCCTTCACCGTTAAAGCAAACGATAATTAATTTCCAATACGCACATAATTTTGAAAAATTAGAGGTGCGTGCGAGGTTCGAGCCTCGGCCACTCAGCTTGTGAGGCCGGAATCTTAACCACTAGGCTATCGCTGCTCTATCACCTAATGATAATCAGTTGCGGTCTAGGATATATCACGCTCCCCTATTTATTCTTGCCTTGAAAAACTGTGTAACCTATGGAACATAAAAGACGTATATTTTTTGATGTCCCGTAGTTTAATCTGATTTTAAATAAATGTTTCGAGAAATCTCATATTCTATGAAATTGTTGAATTATTTTTACACTTTTAAAATCAGATAATTAAAAATGATAGTTCTAGTCGTGTAAATTTTTGTCTATTTATTTATTCTATCTAGTATATGGATTAATAATTTACATATCCTTTTACATATTCTAAGATTTATTTATTTAGCTAGTCGTCGACCCTCTAGGTATAGTGGTAAACATATCGGCCTGATATGCAGAGGGTTCGATTCCCGGACAGCCAGGCACCTAAATAATGAATTACATTTCTTTTCTTGATGTATTGTATGTGCCCATAGCACCTACGAAACAGGGAATCCGAATGTGAGGCTATGAGGGTAGAAAACGTTTATTAATATGTTTATTAATACGAAAAAATCATAAATTAATTGCTTAAATCACATCAAAACGCTTTTCATCAACAACGAGGCTAAAAGACGACTCTTAAATTTATTTACGCAGTTTTAAATTCTTAGTTCAGGTCGGTAGATAAACTTGGCATTGGAAATATGAACAAAGAGCGTTAATATATTTAAAAGTCTGTATATAACTATTAAATCACGATTTTAGTCTTTATTGCTTCACGTTAAAAGTAAGGAATGTGCAATTTAAAATTAGATTTAATTTTGTAGTAATACCAAATCGCCTTTAGTAATAATACAGTGGTGTGAATATTGTACAAAAATTGGACACATTCCAATAATCGATAGCATTAAGTTGATTTACAGGAAATGATTGTACATCTAAATCGGGCGGTTATTTTGAGATTTTTATGACTGAGTCGCTCGGGTCTGCCGATATAATATCAAATTGGGGTTAGGGGCAATTCGCCTCGGCTCAATTAACACACCTGGGCCCAGCAGTGGCAAGTCCGCATGAATGGGACAGATTCCCATTGACATCAGGCAATATTATTTACATAGAATTCAATTATCGTTTTTATATACATTACTAGATTATTACAATTACAATACTTTAGTTTTAAAGTTATACAATATCAAAGGCTGAATTTGATATAAATAAATATATATTTCGATGGAAATAAAATGTTGTATATAGTTCATAATAACAAATGACAATTAACTTTATTATATATCGTAGTTTTATTATCTAAGTGGTAAATGAAAAAATCTAATGGAAAACAACAACTTTAATTGTCTATGGTTTTTTTGGGCCTTACAAGATTGATAAATTATAATATATAGTTTTTAATTGCCGATATTTCGACCCAGTTGCATAGATGTTGTCACGGCGAAATGACCTTAGCGGTTAACTATTGACACTATTGGTGGATTAACATATCTACCCTGGGTCCACTTAATTTTTTATTTTTATTTACCATATCACGACACACCATTCTAACTGTATCTTTACGGAGCGTACTTTGGACTATTTGCGATTTACATAAGCACACCCGTGAGCGAGTCCGTTGCACAATTAAAATGTATAAATTCCGCGATAGCATTCACTTGAAATCCTACGTAATATATAGAATTTAATTTTCAAGTTAATAATCGTTATACAGTACATACAGTTTTACTTCAAAGCCGGCGATGCATTGGCGGCTTCTCCCGTGTTGCAAATGTCCATAGGCGATGATGACTACTTTCCATCAGGTGGCCAAGCGGTGGTGGTCCGTCTGCCTTATCGCTAGGTATAAGATAAAAAAATCGTACATGTTAGCGGTGGTTCCTTTGATGTAGATTTGCAGAGTTCAGTTCAAGCACTATATTTCTCACAGTTGATATAACTGTGACCTTATTGATAGTTTCACACGTTATCACAATACTCGGAGACGATTTGAATTAGCCATATATCACTCTAGTGGCACCTGTCAAAATGTCATGAAGTACTGATAACGATTGTCAATTTTTATCAGTCATGTGTCTTGCTTGCCACTTTCTATCGCACGCTACGTCTTGCGTATATATAAGTAAATATCGTTGTAAAGTGCGAAATATTACGATAAACGACCGCTGCCGCCGATGTCGCCGGCGATGCATTGGCGACTCCTCTGATGTAGCAAATGTCCATAGGCGACGGTGACCACTTCCCATCAGGTGGCCCGTCAGCCTTATCGTTAGGTTTAGATATAAAAAAAGAAAAAGATGTCCATTCAATTTATGTAATAGAATTTGCAAACGTGCAGGTCGTCCACCTGACGGTTGATATGTAATAGTTAAATCTAAGTAGAATAGCAGTAATATATGGGTACGGTATGAAGTGAATAAGATAGACTCATATAAGTCTGTTACTGTACCCTTCCTATCAAAACACTGCTAAGTAAACGTAATAAGGCAGAAATAGAAGCGGTGGCGACACCGGCGTCCAACTACGATGAGCTCTAAAACTTTTAGGATAGCAAAAATTGAGTATTCCTTTTTATGTTTCACTGATAGGTACGTGTTTCTCCTCACAACTGGGGAAGGTCTGGAGCATACCTCACCACGCTGGTCCAATGTGCAATACTTTTGATGTCCCACTGCTGGGTACAGGTATCTCCTCACAATGGGGGAAAGCCTGGAGTATACTCCACCACGCTGCTCCGATGCGGATTGGTGGAGATACAGGTTGGTGATAAACCCGTGTCTAATGTCTTCAAACCACGCACAAGGCCTACGACAAGATTTCATTACTGGTACTTAGTGATTAAAACCTGGACTGGCAGAATAACGTGGCCTCCGAAGCATGGAAGTACGTATGAGAATCAGCCACTAATGGTCATCCGACTTCCGACCGGCCTGACATTACTTCGCTATGCAGATCGGTTACAATCACACAAGCGCTGCTGCGCGTTCGTTTTTACCGCGTACGTGCAAGATATGGAATGAACTTCCTTCTGAGGTATTCCCGGAACGCTATGACATGGGGCTCTTCAAAAAAGGTGTAAAAAGAGCTCTACTTCAAAGCCGGCGATGCATTGGTGACTCCTCTGGTGTTGCAAGTGTCCATTGGCGACGGTGACCACTTTCCATGGTGGCCCGTCTGCCTTATCGCTAGGTTAAGACAAAAAAAAAGCCACAGTGCTATGCGCGCTTCTTAGTACAGTAAGTAAGACAACATTGTGATACATAAACCCGTCTGGTAAGTTTAAAGAACAATTGCATCCGTTTAATGAAATCATAAAAACTTCGATCTTTTATAACCGAATGGGTCGTTTTATTTCAACTGCCACCTAGATTTCTTTGTAGGACTGATTCTCGTCACAAAAGTAATAGTGGTAAGATTTCGGCCCCTCAAGCTGATAGGGCATTCGAATTCCGAATTGAAGTTACAATCGTAATAGAAATTATTTGCTTTAAGTGTGACGGGTGAGTCCGTGAGTAACCCTGAGAGTTTTCCGTAAAGTTCTCAAAGATGTGTGAAGTCTATCAATCCGTATCTGGCCAGTATGGCGGTCTATCGTTTAACCCTTCTCATGAGAGAAGACCCAACAGTGGGACCGTAAGGAATTGATGACGATGTTCAACAAATCTAATGAAGATATCTCAACTAGGTAGATAAATGTTTGTCTTCTTTGTTTTATAAACACACAAATTGGAATATGTTTCTCGAATCTAACCGTTACGTACGCTGGTTACACACTGCGGGATGTTACTCCAGATAGCTGGCAGCGATTCGTGGGACGAGTATATCTTGGATGTCTTTCGCATATTCTAGGATAAATGTTTATGTAGGTTTGTTATCTCAGTTTAGAACTTAAGCAAACAACATGTGCTCTCACATCAGATCCGTTTTATTAATTACTAGCTTTACGTACGCGACTCTGTGTATGTAACTTATAGAACTATTATATAACTAGTAGTGTCAGTTTTTTGTTATCTAGATTGGTTTTGGACGTACTGTGAGGAAGTTAAAAAGGCATTGGGTTAATTTACTATTTGGGATATCTGGATAAATAAGATATGAATATTGTGAATTTCACTTTTTATAAGCTTTAAAGGTATCAAATAAGAGCAAAATAAAGATCGTACCTACATTGAGGACCCTCACAGCGCAGTGGTTACCATACCTGTTTGACACCCAGAGGGATGCGGATTCGATTCCCAGCCAGACAGGCATCTAAATTTTGAATTTAGATTTCTGTTCTGGGTCTGGGTCTGGGGGTTTGTGTTCTCGGTTTTGTATATGTACATGATACCCACGACAGGGTATCTAGTGTGGGGCTAGGAGTATAGAAAGCGTTTATTTATTTATTATTTATTTTCTGCTTAGCAGTACTAGAAGACGACAGCTATTTGGCACGTAAAGTGTGGTCCAATCAGCTTGGAGTCCTCTCTCTTCGCATACCGTAAGTAACATAAAAAAAATCAGCCAGGTAGTAACCACTATTTTTGAGCACCGGTCTCTTACAACAAGAGGGGGAAGATACGGTTTAGTGGCCAAACTGAGTCGGGAGTTTTTAAACCGCCATAATACTTGCGAGACGGTGTCCGTTTCGGGCACCTAATTATAACAACAGAGCGTGTCCATCCAGGCTCTGATACACACACACACACACATATATATATACATATATGTATATACACACACACACGCACATATATATATATATATATATATATACATTTGATAGAACTTATATATAGAAGTTCTATCAAATTTTTAACCTACTTTCGAAAGGAAAAGGAATTTTCATTCGTATCGTATTTTTTTTTTCAATATATGCAATTATGGCATATAAATGTGTGTTTTTTATATCTTTGGGTTCAATATATTTAGTTTATTGGTAGGATTCTAAATAAATTTTACATTGCTTAAGAAAGCATCTTGTTACGCAAAAGCAAATGATATTCCGACTAACATCTGAATCACGCTAGTTCCAAATTGCGGGGTGTTACTCCGGATTCGTGGTGTCTCGGCTGGATGCCTTCCGCATATGATTGTAGGATAAATGTTTATGTTATCTTAGTCAGGATGTGCAAACAAACCTGTTGCTTTCCACTTGTGATTAACGATCAGCAATATTCAATTACATCAATATTTTAGAAATATTTTCTTAAATACAAAAGATACTAAAATCTTAGACATGTGAATAATATATATATTTTTGATGTTAGAAGAGTAGCAAAGGAGCGCGCAGGACACCTGATGTTAAGTGGTCGCTGCAGCCCATGGGCACCCACATCTAGCCTTAAATAAAATTTAAGTTCTTTTTGAAGTTGTACGTAGATGCGTCACCACTCGTTAGATTGTCGCCTCGCTGTACGTGTGGCCGGCAACTGCAGCTCCCCAACTGAAACACAAAATCTGCTTAACGTCGTATTATGAGTCCGGCAGTGGTACTTCCCCGGACGAGTTCTACCTTCTAATACTTTATAATCCTGAAGAAATTTGAAAAAGAAGATGCAAAAATTAAAGAAATTATTTACAGAATAAAATCCTAGTAGCTTCTACAGAATAAGATTTGAATCTTTGTGTTTATAATAAAGTCGTGTAATAAAGTTTATGAGTTTTTGTGATCTCTTAATGAGTCTTTTATGCTTTTGTGTTTTTGCAACGTTTTTAACGAGAGGGAAATCTTCAAAAGATTCAAACTTTTAGTAGAGAGATCGGGTTATGTGAGATCCCATTTCATGTCAGCTGCCATACCTATAGTATGACTGTTGGATGTCATAAAGATTTGATGTCTAAATCCCCCAAATTATCCCCCATGCCAGGGGTTCAATAAACCAATAGCTAATAAGCCTAATCGGCGACCAGGGTGCACTACTACAAGGTTATCTAACAATCATCGCTTTAAATTCTTCTTTAAAGATAAAACGTTGCCAATACTACACAGAAATACATGTTTCAAGGAATCCTTTTATTATGCATAACTAGTAGAAAAAGTCAATTTTACCTTCACTAGATGTTAAACATCTAAATGGTGCAAATAACACTTGATCTGTTTCAAATTATAAATATTTAGAACCATTATGACTCGTTATATCGATATGTGCAGTTTTTGTAACCGCCACCGTTCCCGAGACTTTATTAGTGCCATTGAACCTCTTAAGTAAAAATATTTCCATAATAATGAATAAGTACTTTAGCCTATTCTTAAAAGCACCTGCTTATAGCTCTGAATAGGGTACTTCAAGTAAATAAGTACTTAGGGCTCACTTAAAAAGGAATTGCAAAACCACGCAAGTTACCCATTTTAAAACAGGTCGTGGCCATGTTTTACCGTTTGATTCGGAATAACGTACAGTAATTTGAATGGTATCTTGTAGTCCATATTTCTTTATTTAAAGGACATCAAGACCTCAAGACCTCTTCGTTCATTTAAAAAGAGTATCCTGTGGGCGAGCATATAAGGGCACTAAATTACAATTGTCACTATTGAATGCTTTGTGATAAAAAGATCGTTTATACAGAGATTTTAGCAGATAAGTGCTTTCAAAACGCACAACCTGCTAATATATCAGCAAATGAAACTAACAAAATGCTAAAAAAGAACTGAGGATTATGAAACAAAGACTCGCATCCGAATAAACCGTATCTTGTGTGAGTCAAGCATAAGTCAGAGTACAGGCTATTCATATTTTCCCATCGTAGTTTCCGCAGTCAGGTCACTCATCGTTCGCATATACGGCATACCTTTGGAAGAATAAGCGAGCGTTCCGATCCCACGACCTCGCCCGCATTCGCGGAGCCCCATTCATTAACAAGGCTGTCGATTGTCGTGATATCTAACCGCAAGTGCACCTAATGGACGGTACACACATGTATATATACCGAACTATACTAGTTAAAGATGATTATAAACACACATGAAAAATTACCGCCATTTTGTGTGGCATATCAATAATCACATGTATGGACAGTGTATAGTAAAGGTGTATGTCAATTTAAAGTGAAAATATACATATATACATCATCATTATCATCATCATCAACAGCAGCAACAGCATCGTCACCATTACCATCATCATCGTCATTGTCATCATATTCATCATCATCATCTATAAAAACCCATTGCTATCCCACTACTGGGTTGCTGCATGCTGCATCCGTTGATAATGCGTGTCATTGTTAGATTACATTTTAAACAATTTTTGAAGGCTTTATATATTCGTAGCTCCGTAATAGAATACGCTGTGTCGTGGATGCTATGGATACATACAAAGACAACTACACGACCACCCAGATCTAAAGTAGAAATCAAAATTAACCATTTAGATGTCTGTTTTGCCGGGAATCGAACATGGACTCTACATGTTAGACCGGTACAGCAACCGCTGCGCCACGCAAGTTATGCTACTTATTAAGACTGCAAAAGGCAATAATGATACAATATAGCCATTTCTGCTTTAAAGTAATACTACTCGATCTATTTGGAGTTGATCAACGTAGAATAAATAGAATATTCATAGACAGCAGAGATTAAACCGTTTCACATTTCCATTGCATTAAAAATCTGTTCGTTAGTTAATGTGATAATGACTTTATATTTTTTTATGTTTGTAAAGTAGCAAACGAGCTTGCAAAGCACCTGATAAGTGGTCACCGCAGCCCATGGACACCCACATCCAACCCCAAACAAAACCAAAGTTCCGTTCGAGGTTGTATATGGATGCGTCACTACTCCTGAGGACTATGATGGTCGCCTCGCTATATGTGCCTGGCAACCGCACCTCTCCAACCGAAACAACTGCGGCGGCGGATTACGAGGGCGGCGGTGGTACTTCCCCAGACGAACGATTATTCTACCACTTATTATAGACTGCAGGCAGGTTAAATTTAATACGTACAGATTTATCTCATAACTTGTAGACACGATGACACTAACTCGGTGTTAAGACACTGTAATTAGCTAAGGATTTGCTTAGCACAAATGATATACTGAGACGGATGTAAATGCAAGCTTGCATTTATCTCGTTACGACATGCGTACCTGCGTGCCGGTTGTGTTAACCATTCATAACTGCGGATGTACGCTCGCATTTCGTTTGATTGTAAATATAATATTGATACATGGAGACATTTTGTGAACAGGGTTGTGTCGACGATACAAATTATATTCCTATATATATTTTGATACCGCGTGGCGTAGAAGAGACCATACCGTTCTGATACGCGAAGGGTCCCATGTTCGGTATCTGGTCAGGCAGGTCTGCATGCACATAAAGTGATACAATGGGGTTATAAGGCGGAAGCAATGGCGGTGGTGCTTCAGCAGGCCAAGAAGAGGTCTATCATCTTTGCAGATATTTAAATCCGATATAGGAAGGCCCTATAATAGGTTGGACTAGGAAGTTATAGGAAAACAAAACGATAAAACAACACTATCACTCCTGTAGGAAGATAGACACAGGCGTGGGTTGAAACCGTTGCAGAAGTAATATATGCATTTCTAACATCTTTTCTCAGTTCTGGAAGTTCTCAATACTCTTTACAAGCACTGGAAGTGGATACAAAGCGGAATTACTCGGATTTCCTCATTAAAAAAACTATATAAGTAAATGATAAATTGCTAATTTCTCATCTAGTAAACAGTCTTATTGGGATAAATTTGTATGTATGTATGTAGAATCTACATTGATTCTATTCACAATTGTTAGTTTTGTTAATTGGTAGCTAGGTGTGAAAATCTCATTTGAATCTGGCCTTGGTTAAGTCAACACACAAACGGATGTAAGAGTTATGGGTATGTACAAGTTACGTACTTATAAAATCACGGTATTTATCTGTGAACTATAGGATTTTTGCTGTAATCTTGTATGTTTATTATATATATTTAAGATGTTTTAGGGAATAGTAAAGATAAGTTGTGTTCCACTCGCGATCGAGTTAAGTCATAAGGTTGATTTGTCATAAAGTTAAGCAGCAGCTCCGCTTCGGTTGGAGAGGTGCGGTTGCCGAGTACACTTACAGCTAGGTGACCATCTTAGTCCTCAGGAGTAGTGACGCATCCACGTACGACCTCAGAGAGAACTTCAGTTTAGTTTGAGGTTATATGTGGGTGTCCATGGGCTGCATTGACTACTTAACATCAAGTGGCCTGCATGCTCGTTTACTGATCCTCAAAACATAAAAAAGGGAATTATATTTTTATATCTGAAAACGTATTACATTTTCTCAGTTTAGATATGAAGATACAGTTTTACCAAGAGCTATAATAATAAAGAACTGGAAATTGTATTCCAACTGAGATATTTCTGTTATTGTAAATTATAAAACTTACTATCCTATCTCAATTTACTATCCTTTCATATTACCGCTAAAGGTATAATTATATATTATATATCGCTAATTGAATTAATGATGTATCTCCCTTTCAGTACCTAAAAGAGGTGATAATTGTGAATTCAACTAAAATTTCAGACGGATTTATCGTTTCAGTAATAAAACTCTTAGAGTATAAATAATTGCGACTCATAAATTCCTATCTTATATTACGAAAATATTAGGTTACATCTTATACCACTGAAATTCATATTATTTCTAGTTCGGAGTAACTATATTACTTATGTAAACATATTTTCCCGATACAAACATCCGATAGAAGTTTTGTTCGTCCATTTGATTGCTCCTCCGAAGAGTCAACAGTGAATGAAAGATCCAACTTTATACTTTAAACCTAGGTGCATAAGGTGCATATTCCATAGATGTTTTGTGTGCAAAGTCCCGTAATGTATCGCAGTAGTAAAATATCGGGCAAAACCGATAAGTCGCGGAGCTAAGAGTAGGGTTACCAGCTTCAGTAAGAAATATTGAAACAGAATTATAATATTGACTTTATGTTGCATTTTTGTCCCAATTATATTATATTATTAGGATATTGCGACATAAAAAAGATAGCATATAAAAATTGTGTACAGGTGAATGTACCGTGCATGCGTGCGTGCATGCTCCTATGCTTGTGTGTGTTAAGGGAAAATAAAGATTAAATAATAAAATTTTAACTAATTTATCATTAACAATGTTGATAGATTTATAATGAAATATAATTTTAAAAAAATCCCATGTATAAGAAAAGATGTAAGTTTTTTTTTATGTTACTACGGCAGATATAAACGGTAGTCTCAGACGAATCCACAGCATGGTGACTCTACTGAAGGCGGTAATACCGCGAGTTCGTTATTTCTCCTCAAGCGTACTTTAACGTTAATATCGCCGTGTTTAAATATGGATCGGGGACTTTAAATTGGTTGAAGGCAGCATTTGTACAGCGTCTTTAATTTATTTCTAATAGTGGGAAGTATAAGACCCTTTATTTTTATTTTCATAGTAAAATCTTTTGATTCATCGCGCAGAGAACCTACTTCTCTGTATTTATTATTCATTGAGGAGAGCTTTACATAAGATGAAAATCTATTGAATATTTCATTGGTTGTTCAGAACTAAAAAGTAGGTGGTCTATTTTTATGAGTTTTAACGCCTCGTTTTGCGCTATGGAGCGGTTCTTAAAAAATAAAAACTGCCTTTATTCAAACGGTATTTCTTAATGATATACATGTTAAATTGTATTTTGTATTTCTTAATGATATAAATGTTTTTTCTATCTTTATGTAGGAGTTCCAATTATTGTCGGGGTTAAAAAGTAGCATTTTTTATGGCGGAGGAATCCTACATCGGATCCCCCTCCGTCGCGGGGCAACTAAGAGGATATGCCGGACTCCTACCGGCTAAAACCCCACGGTGTTCCCCAAAGACGCCTTTTGTACGCTTTCACATTTTTCTGCAACCCTCACCTTTTAGGGCACTTCTCTGTATGTCTGGAGCTGTAGCTTCTCCGTCCTGTCTTCTTTAAAGACTGGACAGGTTCACCGCGTGCAACAAATTGAGGTCTGTTATATGTAGTTGGCTTGAAATGCAGCCTATATCGTCTTAAATCATCTATTGTTAAGAAAAAATTGTCCACAAAACATTATGGTACAGTATCGTCAAATGTGCATGAATTTAGAAAATTCTGCAAGCGGTTCCATTGTGTCTATTTGTGCAGATAGTGTCTTGTGTGTGTGTGTTACTCATTTAAATAAAAACACCTACTATGTAATTGTATATTATAAATACAGAACAAAAAAAATTAAAATAATAATATTGTTTGTATTTCTAAAGTTATTTATTTTTAAAAATATGGGTCATAAAATATATTTTAAAAGTAAAATGTCATAACATAATAAAATTTTGCGACAAAGGTTTCACAACAAAAGGCTCACGGCAGACAGACGTTCGTGGAAAAGAGATTTGTTACACTCTGTTGCCAAGAAATACCTACGGAGACAGGAAATTTTAAAGCTTATCCTGATTTCTAAATCATAACCATTATTTAATTTTTATTTATGAGACACTTTAAGGGATATAGTGACCGGATGCCTAATGACATTCTCTCTTAGTCCCAGCATAATAAGTTTAGTAACCATTTATTTTAATATCGTCCCACATTATTTTTTGAAATGAAATGGTAATGATTGATGTAAGTACCACGTTTGCTTTTTGATTATGAAATCTTGACTGTTTTATTTAATTTGATCAACAAATGAAATAAAACAGTCTTAAGAAAAATCCTTTGTTAGAGAGACGCTGAAGTATTTGCATGGGTAGCTTCATACTTTCAATACCCTCTAGTAGGTAAATACTGCTTACTATAAATTAACGCCAAGTTGACCTAGCGATAAGTCTTGGCGATCAATGATAGCGTGTGGCTAAACGAAGTCTGTATTAGGTAAGCGACGGATAACTTCCGTGTATGGGATAAGGATGTTACAAGTGCAATTAACGTATACTGCGTTTTTGTTTGTATTTAACTGTACGCATATAGCATTATCGTATCTCGCACGCACCTCTGATTTTTTGAAGTCATGTGCGTATTATCACATGCTTAAACCGTGAAGGAAAACATCGTGAGGAAACCTGCATACCTTTTTTTTATGTTTTTAAAGTAGCAAACGAGCATGCGGGCCACCTGATGTTAAGCGGTCACCGCAGCCCATGGGCACCCACATCCAACCCCAAACAAAACCGAAGTTCCGTTTGAGGTTGTATACGGTTGCGTCACTACTCCTGAGGACTATGATGGTCGCCGCGCTACATGTGCGCCTGGCAACCGCACCTCTCCAAACGAAACACAACAATTGCTTCACGGCGGATTTTGAGGCCGGCGATGGTACTTCCCCAGACGAACGATTGTTCTACCACCTATTAAAAGTACCTAAAAGTTCTTGAAGGTTTGTGCAGTCTATCAATCCGCACTTGGCCAGCGTGGTGTGCTCTGGCCTGACCTTTCTCATTCTGAGGGAAGACCCATGCCCAGCAGTGGGATATTAAATTAATGATGATGACCTAGAGATAAATCTTGGCGATCAATGGTAGCGTGTGGCTAAACGAAGTTTGTATTGGGTAAGCGACGGATAACTTCCGTGTATGGAATAAGGATGTTGTGTATTTAACAGTACGATTAGCATTATGTTTATAAATAGATACGAGCTGTACCAGCGGCTTTGTCCACATCGTGACTTCTATGATAGTAAACTTCCGTTCCCTATCTGAACCTGTTAGTGTCAAGCTTGGCAAATAGGAATAATGAATCATAAGAAATCAATAAGAATCGATTTTAGAAAAAGTATCACCTAATCAGATGAGTGGTTAAGATAATGGCGCCTCACGACCGATGTATGGGGTTCGAATCTCGCTCGTACCCTCTGATTTTTCGAATATATGTGCGTATTAGAAATTGGTAATTATTTGCTTTAACGGTAAAGGAAAACTTCGTGCAAAAATCTACACATCTGAGATTTTTTTTTAAGTTTTTGAAGGCGTGTATGGAGTCTACTAATCTGCACTTGTCCAGCGTAGTGGACAAACCCTTCTTATTCTGAGAGGAGATCCGTGCGCTGCATTGAGATATTAATGGGTTGATGATGATGAGACGTTGATGTGGTCTGGTTTAAATGGTGTTGTAAGGGAGAGTCAATTATACACGGCATTCCAATTTAGTACTCAGGGGTAGTACCGATCTGTGATCTTCTGATGGGCTTTCAATCCTATTTTGATCACCATGGGCGGCAGTGACTATTTGCTATCAGGTGCATTGCATGCGCATTTGTTACTCCCATGCTATAAAAAATGTTTATAAAACTGGTAATTCACAAAAACAAGTTTAGCCCATCCCTAGCAAATAACTGTGATGATGTGACCGCGATGATATCATACGCGATCGTCATTCGGGGCCACGGCTGGCGGGTGAACATCATTATTGTTGTTTAAAGCTGACGCTTAATTGTAAACACTCCTTATAAAATCTTTAGATCATACTCTTCGATTGGATTAAGGAACGAAAGATTATTCATCATCATCGTAGACCCATTAATGTCCCACTGCTGGACACGGGTCTTCTCTCAGAATGAGAAGGATAAGGCCATAGTCTACTACGCTTTTCAAGGACTCCCAGATGTGTAGGTTTCCTCACGATGTTTTCCTTCACCGTTAAAACAAGTGATAATTAATTTCTAATACGCAC
>DWKL01001831.1:0-13791 GCA_018249415.1 Phareas burnsi | reverse complement strand
ATTTAATTTTTCTCTTTCCTATTTATTCTTTATTCAATTATACTTCATTTGAATCTTTTACAGTTACGGCCAGGTATTTGTAGGTACACGAATATTTACAATAAAATTATTGATTGCTAAAATCATCCCTTAAGGTTGGCAGCTCCGTTTGTTTTGCTTCGTGCACCCCGCCCAGCGCCCACCAGCCCGCCACCAATCAGCAAATCGGCAATGGCTGTCAAGTGAATAGTCAATTTTGTGAATTTTGTAGTGTGCAAAATTTGTAAAATAATTAAAACATGTAACAGCTAGGCCACTACTATAAAATACTTTGGTCCCGTAATAACATAATATGTTTGAAAAGTAAATAAAATAATAAGGAACGTGTTATTAGTTTGTAATAATATTTTATTCAGCGAAAATAAATAAAATAATCGAATAAATTGCATGTGAAGCAAGTGTTTTATTTTTAAAAATAATTCCGTAGAATTTTGATACGTATAAACAGTGAGTTGTTTAATTTGTGGATTTTTGTGAAAAATGCTGTGAGAGCTAAGTGAGTGAGCGCAAATTTCGCGTGGTGCTAGGGTCGACGCTGCAATGCATTTCTGGATAGACAAGAGGAGCCAGTGTGCCTACACGGGCCGCCACCGTGTGCCTTCATCTCTATCTGCTGGTATATTATATATCTTTTTTTATAAGCTAGAAGTAATGAAGTAGCATACAGTCTATCTGATGTTAAGGGATCACTGCTGTCTATGGGTATCTGTAATCGACCTCAAATTAGATTGCAGGCTTACCTGAGATCGGCCACAGATGCAATGGATCCTTTGAGGTCGGATATGCTAAGTTAAAATCCTTTATGTACCTCTAACTTATCATATATTTAAAACCAGAACACAACTGCTTTATCAGCTATGTTATAATAAAGAAGTAAGAAGATTTTGTTTCTGGAGTCGAACCATGCAGGGTTTTAAAGTACATTACCATGCTCTAGGCTTAATTTCCACATTTTTAGCAAATCTTTAAAAGTACAGAAGTGTAAGTAAATGTACAGATAAAACCTGGACTAACTTACAAAGAAATATATCAATGAAGGAGGCACACAACACTTAGATTTGAACTTACCATTGTTTTACCATGGTTTCTTTAGTAGTTGTTGTGTAGATCCCTTCAATGGTCTCGATCTTACAGCAGTAAATAATCCATCATGTAAAACCAGGCTTTTTTTTTATGGATACAGCAATGACCACTGGAATGATCTTGCACGCCACTGATGTTAAGAAATCTCCTGTGTCTCATGCTCATGTTACACACAAAAGCTATCTTTCAGTTATGGCCAAAAAGAGGGTAATTATAAAAAAAATATGCTATTTAATAACTAGATGTCATATGCATTTTGCTGATTATGAAAACCTCAAAATGTCAAGCTAGATGTTGCACAATGGCATTTTAGTTTAAGCACGGCAGATCTGTAAATACCACAATATAAAACCCTTGTACTAGTGTACTGTATACTGTAACATCTTATTATAAAACTACAGTACCTACATGCTGAAACAAAATGTGAAGCATGAATTTAAATGTTACCTGTTTGACCCCATACAGACAGTTTATGTGTAAGCTTTGCATAAGGCCAGATATAACACCATGGCAGGCAAACTGATATGTCACAATTTTGCTTACACTGTTATGATGCTTATTTTTGTCTACACTTCTGTTGAAGACTTGAAGGATGTGGTAATGCAATAAGTATGTAGATGTATATTGTCCACTTCTGTGCTTTCAAGAGCACAAGTGGAGCGGTCAATTGAGCAATTTGAAATCACCTGATATATGGTGGCCACTAACCCATATCTTCTCTTTCATATGTGTACTAGGAATTAATCATCTTTTACTTTAACAGTGAAGGAAATCAGAGTTGGGAAACCTACACATTGAGATTTATTAATGAATACTCATTGTCACTGTATTTATATTTTTTATATTTTACTATAAAAAGAGAATAAAAAAATATATTTTATTAACAACATGTTTTTCTTTATTTTTCTCCATATTTATTTATTATTTTCTGTTTAAAAACTATCCATTTCGATGTTTCACATTTGCCGGATATCCCAAAATGGCCACATTTTTTTTATTTTATGAGAGCAGCAAATTATTGAATAAGATAAAAGCAGTGTCAATGGTGCCCCCGGATTCATAACATTAACTAGTCCTATCAATCAGGTAGCCGGGTCACTGCTGCCTATGTACATTTGCAACATCAGAGGAGTCTCCAATGCATGCTTATGAAAGAATAGGTTATGAACCAGGCGTGGGCGTGGGGCGGTCCCGCGGGCGGGTGTACGCAGGCCGCAAGGGCATGCCGCACCGCTTGGCGCCCGCCGAGTGCGCGCCGCGTCGGCCAAGGGTACACCGCCATTATGGGTAAGCGGTGTTTGTTCACTTCTATCACCGATTCATATCTCAGCAGATTTAATTATGATTATGACTTTAAATTTATTGTAATAGCGAATACAGTTCCCCATGAATGATTTGGCTCCCTTACACGATCTATATTTAGGTACAGCCAATTTATTCGTTGTGTTTAAATGATGATTGTTATCATTTTTATTAAACATATTAATATGTTTTCTTACATACTATATATCGACTATGTACTATGTGTGAACGGCAGCCCGCCAGCCATGCCGGCGGTGCACTCGTCGCGGCGGCAGGAGGAACCGAGCCTGTACGTGGAAATCCCGCCAGAGCCGCCGCAGCCCACCATCGCGAGCCTGGCCGCCGCGCGCAGCGTCACACCCGACACGCTGCTGCGCACCGCGGCGCTTGGCATCCACCACTCGCCCATGATGGCGCCGCACCTCAAGTTCGGGATGCTGGTCTCCTTCGCTCTAGCCACCGTGTTCCTCGCAGGCGCTAAGTATTACTTCGATAGACAAGTGAGTTTGGACTATTGTTTATAGCCTAGAAGAAGCACACGCATTTGGTCCCCATTGTTCAGTTATCAGCAAAGGGTCAGCATCAGACTATCTTTAATTGCATTTAATGGACAGATAAAGGCTCAAAATTTCTCAAAATGTAAAACAAAGAGCTAAATAAAATTTTCCAAAAATTTTAATTTATTTCCGGGATAAATTATTTTGAATTCCTCATCAACATAGAACGAATGCAATAAAAACGTTTTATCCGAGGCATTATTTGAAAGTGATCTAAGTTTCTTTAGTATATGTATCCGGCCCGCGGAACATCTCCGGCCTGCGAACGGATACAATCCGGCCCACGGCCATCCATCCAAAATAGTACCTAGCCAATAATAACATCACATAATCACGAAATAAAAATTTATGAAGTAAAGGTTCTTGCCGCTCGCAATAAGTAACCAATCAATTCGCCCTGCGATGTGTGTGTGTGTGAAACCTGTGATGATTCAATGAATATTATTAATTCTGAAAACACAAATGTTTTAATTTTAATAAATGAGTACAATAAAAAATTCAAAACCGCGGCCGTCCATATTATATTTTTGTAAATATTGTCTCGCGTAGGAAAAACTTTGGCCCATCCCTGTCTTATGTTCTTATTTATAACGAAATATAAGTGAGTACTTAAGTAAAAATCACTACATAAGAAACCTTTATTTTATAGTTCAGTAATTGTTTCAAGTTGGCACTGTCAAAACTTTGAATCTCCACTCAAGCAATCAATCAAATCAAATCAAAAACGACTTTATCAAGAAAGTGCAAAGCGACAAGTAATTACTGCTTTATTATTACGGGCACTAGATGAAATCCTTTAGTTGCCTCCTAAAACATAAATGGGAAGAGAGAGTCGTGCTATTTTAGAGTGGAACCATAGCCACGTTCACTCCGGCAGGTGTCTCGCGAGGCGGAGGCGCGCGGCGGCGAGGCGGGCGTGGTGTGCGCGGCCGTGGCGTGCGTGTGCGGCGTGGGGTGCGCGCTGTCGCTGTGCCGCGCGCGGCCCGCGCCACCCGCCGCGCCCGACCGCGTGTCGTCCACCGCGCGCCGCGAGCGCGCCGCTGCCGCCAGCGCAGCGGCCGAACGGGACGCCGAGCGGGACGCGCACGTGAGTGGCCACGACACGAACATTCATATATTTGTTATTTTAGTTTAATTGTTCATGTTATTTTATTGTTCTATATTGTGTTCATATCGAGAAGAACGTTTAGTTATGGCATATATTTTTTTCGTTATTTAATTGTAAGTACTGTGTTTACTGTAATGTCTAGTTTAATGACAAATTGAATAAATAAATATATACTATATTGCTACTCTTCTAACATAAGAAAGAAGGGCTAGGTAGACTTCACACACCTTCAAGAATTTTACAGAGAGCTCTTTGTAATGCAGGTTTCCTCACGATGTTTTCCTTCACCTTTAAAACAAGTGATCAAAGCGACATCTATTAAATATATAATTTTAAATAAATCCGTAGCCGTCATCGGAACCCTCGGACGACATCTCCCTAGCCACGCTGCTGCAGACGTCGGAGCACACGGGGGGCGCGGGGGCGGGGACTGCGAGCTCGGAGGCGCCGCCGCCCTACCACATCGCGGTGCTGCTCCCCGCCGCCGCGCCCCCGCCCGCCTACAGCGCGCTCAGCTAGCAGCCAGCGGTGCCCGCTACCGAGTTCATCATATAACCGACCGGCTCGACCGCACCGGCTATATGGAACTGAAGCGGCTATATAGAAACAAGACCACTAAACCAGTAAAGTAATACCTTAAGTGACAAGTAAATGAGTATATTGAATCGACTATATGAAACTAAGCTAAGACACCTAATGAAGTGTGTAAAGTGACAAGTGAATGGGTTCATCATACATCGGCTATGTATATAAAACTGAAACCGCTATCTAATAATGCGTAGCCACCTAAACCAGTATACAGTGAAATATACAATCATAAGTGAATCAGTTTTTCGAGAATCAGCTATATAAAAGCAAAACCAATATAAAGTGACACGCTCAGTGACAAGTGAATTAGTCTATGGTCATATGAAACTAGAGCAACGATATAACTGAACAAGCCCACTTATACCTGTGACACATTCAATAACAAGTGAATCATTAAGTGTAAAAGTGTTTTAAAATAAAAGGTTTTCAAAATGCTTAAGTGACTTAACTAGCTGAAACTATTTCATAACTCATGTCCTAAATGAAAAATCTGCATTATAAATCACTCATAATATTTATAATGTAATAAAATAAATCATCTAAATCGGGAACAAATGATATAAAACATTTAATTTGCAGTGACGTTATTTTCACATAGTTTTTAGTATAATTTTAATGACTGAATTCTAATAAGAGATTTTATGTACGTTTTTCAACATTGAACCGTTAAATTTTTTGTAGTTTTAATATTAATAGATTTTGAATAAATTATAACATTTAAATCAATATCAACCATGCTGATTGGAAAAAAGTCCAAGTCATAAATAGGCCTAATTATTTACAACTTGAAAAATGGCGCCAACCCTTTTTTATGTCCGACTGCTGGGCACGGGCCTCACAAGGCCTAGAGCATACTTCACCACGCTGCTCCAATGCGGATTGGAGGAGATACGGGTTAGTGGCCAACCCATTTCGAATGTTTTCAAACCGCCCACAAAGCCTCCGACGAGGTTTAACGACTGGTATCCAATGATAGGAACCGGGACCGACGGCTTTACGTGCCGTTAAGCATAAGAGCGCGCATGAAATTTAGCCACTAGCGGTCAACCATCCAAATACCGACCGCGCCCGAAGTCGCTTAACTTCGCTGATCAGTCACGATCTACGCGAGCCGCGCGGCGGCGGGACGTTCAAACTGTACAATACTTGTATTTAAATTCAAAAAAGTAATTAATTTGGTTTAATACGTACTTCAAAAAATGTTTACAAATTAGTAAATTTGCTAGCAAATGTTCAATGAAATTAAAATTAGCCAAAAATTATATTCAACATTTCGTATATTATAATTTATTTAGCGATTTGTAACTATTTAGCGATTTGTAACTGTAATTTTATTAACATAATTTATTTTGTAATTGTACATCGGTGTTGCTAATTGGTTATGTTATTTATAAGTGCTTAGAACTAAATGTTCCATGTTCTCATAGGATACGAAATGTAAATAGGTGTCTAGAATATTGTGTGTTTAGGCTGAAGTGGATATTCAGCCAAGAATTGAAAACCCCATAATATAATGAACACACGATATGAACAACATTAATAATTTATATAAACATACGGTACTAGGTAGATAGTTTTTGTGATTGATGTATCAACAGGGTCTCACCTGCCGTAGTGGAATACAGTGAGTAGCAAGTGTTCTTATGGATATTTAATTATAATAGTTGGGAGAATGAAACTGAAATCTCTGTAAAGTATTAATTAGTCGACAAAAACTCAGTCAATAGCTTTATAATTGCTGTTGGTGTTTGCTGCAAACTTTTTTATGTCCCACTGCTGGGCACGGGTGACTACAAGTCGGGGAGACCTGGAGCTTACTCCACGCTGCTTCAATGCGGATAGTGGAGATACGGGATAGTGGCCAACCTGTGTTCGACCGGTTGGGACCGACAGCTTAAAGTGCCCTGAACTCCGGAACGTGCATGAAATTTATCCACTAACGTACACGCCGTACACGACCGCGCCCACCGTTGCATAACTTTGGTAATCGGTTACGATCTATGCAAGCAATGGAACTATGGGCGTTTGGTCATTGGAATTTAAATTGCTTGGTTGGGTTATGGACAGATATTTTACTTTAGAATTGTATACTTGAAGTATATACTGTGTGGTATAATATACTTGAATCGAGGTTGCAGTAAGTATTTTTACTAAATCAATAACAGTGCAATAATGATAATAACAATAAAACCAGACACTGAGTGCATATTGATTCATGTTTTGGTAGCTAAGGACTTATAAAACAACATTGGTTAATATATAATTCGATGTAATATGTTTTGGCTGTGTGTCGGCAGCGTTTGTCTAGCACATATAAAACAATATCGAATAACACTAAACACTAATAAATTTATGTATTTCTTGCGCACAAATAGCTTGTTTACAATTCTGAATATTTAGATTTTGCATTTTGATTAAATTGATAAAATCTATGAAGTGTCTATCTGTAATTTTAAAATATTAATTAATTCAACATGATCCCAATATGTTTTCAACCGAGAAAATTCGGCTGGAAATGCATTAATTGCATGTTGTCAAAATATAAAAATACACTTATTATTAATATTTGTGTCCGTCAGTCCGCCTGCATCTAATACTCTTGAAAAATACTGTATCGATTTGGATAGGATTTCAAGAAGAGATAGAGGACTTTATAGTAGAGTAGGCTGCTGTAACACCGAAAAATATTTAAGGTTTATGCGTAAAAATAACGGCCCGCGGGAACGGACGCGCGAGGACGTCGTGAATATGAGTAAATTCAGTGTTCATTACATATTTTCGATATAGACATGGTTTTGTATGAGTATTTGATGTTAAATTTATGGGAACCCTATTGTATATGTTTCATGTATTAAATAATATATCAAAGAACATTTTAAACGCGACTTAATAATTATGAGCTGATACATAAGATATATTCAGATTAAACTGCGGGTCCATAAAATATGTTACACAGCATCAGATTTTTTAAACTTACATTATTATTAAAGAAATCGTGTAAAATAATATATATTATGATATAATTATACTTTGTTTACTGTACAAGTTCTTAAAATACAAAGTAGAATTTGTTGATTAATTTATTCATTAACATTTTGTACATATAACAGTTATAATTTTAATTGTGTCAATACACAATTATCAGAGCAGTTATGAATTATTACTCTAAGTAGCATTAAAACGTATGGAATATTTTAAATGGCACATTGTGGTGTGATATCTCTTTATTTCCTAGTTTCCTTTTATTTTGTGCACATATTTTATGGACCCTCATATAAATGTCATTAATCTTAAAATTACACCTAATAATTAATGTCAGGTATAACTTGGTAATCATTGATTGGAGCTCAATTTGTGCCAAATACATGTGAAATTTCAACCAGTTTTCAATAAACACCATTTATGTAGAGGATCATACTGTAGCTAATGATTGTTACTAAAGTGTTCTTTCATGTATTGTTTGTTAGTCTAGATGTGATAGATTGTTGTCTGGTGTGTAGATTAGAACGTAATGTAAGGAGTGTAAGTTATAAAATCTTTTCATTATTAATGTATTCATTATTCATTTACACATACATTATTTAAATGAAAAGAATCTTTGTTACAGATGATGAATAGTACTAAGATACATTAATTATATTTTATGTATTTATAGTCTGTCCACACATCTTGAATGCCTAATTAACAGTTTCTAATGTCAATTTTATTTTTATTTTTTTTGTAGAGTAGCAATCGAGCGTGCAAGCCAGGTGATGTTAAGCGGCCACCGCAGCATTTCTGTTGAAATTGACATTGTTTTTATTCGCATAGAAGCTGTCAATTTACTCTAAGATTTGTGGACGAACTTTAATTTGGCCTAATATCGTCATTGTAACAGGTTACTTCTTTGTTTTGTGAACTTGTGATCTCAAAATGCTTTTATTTTCATTTTGAAGGCATTTATGTCATTGATATTGAAATTTATTATTTTGTGATAATTAGATATACAATATAGATAATTAATTGTATTTATACAAATCTAGTCATGTTAGTGAACCTTTTTTTTTGTTTTTTGCATTGATCTGTAACTAAATGTTATTTTTGTATTGGCCCTTAGAAGGGACAGATTGGTTCGTTATTGTAACGGAAGCTTAAAATAAATGTATAAATGTGATGTGTCGTTTTATTCTCCAATTATTGAATGGAGACTGGAATTTATATAATGCTAAATGCAGATCAGGTTACCTGTATTTGTAATTAGTATTCGTATTTTATATAAGAAGAGTAGCTAACGAGTGTGTAGGCCTCCTGATGTTAAGTGTCACTGCAACTCGTGGACATCCACATCTAAGCACATACAGCCTTACCTGCCTACTGTCGGCAATATTTTTTGACATTAGGTTGACAAGTGGTGAAAGAATATCATAATGAAATACGAGGGTGACTGCCTATAATTATGAGTGTACCCACGTTTGGTATTGTGACGACCATCTATTTCTTGAATATACAAGTAGTAGTTGGCAATTGGAGATGCACAGTTTATAGTTTTACTAGTTTTTCACCTACGTCCGCTTGAAGTTTACAATAGATATTCACTTTTGCCTTGAGCAGTCTTAAGGAAACATTTTGAAGGGAGATGAGGTATTTAAAGGGAATAAACCCCCTGGTGACCAGTACGCCCTGCTACAATTCTTGACCTTAATCCACCTACATTCGAGGCGTTAGTGCAGTAAATTCAGATTTAATCCCGACAGTTTTAGGATTTACATTGGTAAATAAAGTAAAACTCCAAAATGCAAGCTCATATTTTCATATATTTAAAATTGATAACATTAAGTACATTAGTGATAACGTAAAATAAATAGATAAATTCTAAATTACACTATCTATCAACACAGTAAAACACGTTACTTGGTGCACGGAGCGACAAGTGCGTCGGTATTTATTTAGTTCGAACTAAATTGGAATGTCGATTTAATACAACTTAGACGTTGTGTTTGATCAAATGACGCTATAAAAATATTCTACCCAATATATATCTAGTTCCGTTTATATAAAATTCACAATCGCGAGAACCGATTTCATTATTTTTATGTAAAATAGTTTCATTTTTAACATTCACCAATCATTGAAGTCAATATAATATTTAACCGCAGACTCATAGTTCACTCACATAAAGGCGTATAAGAAATGTGATATCCAGCTTTACATAGATTTTTATGAAAATGCGCCACTTTCTTCGTGGAACTATCAAAATCTGTCAAGTTTGACAGCTCCTCTTTGGGATAGTTTTAGATTCATTTTGGCCACTTATAAAAATCCGTGACGCATTACACACACATTTAAGCCCCCAGTTAAATAAAAAGTGTATAAAAGAACCAAGTAACAGACAGTTGTTACAAAAATGACTAGGCGTAATGCATTAGAAACAGACGCTAGCTACATAGAAAGCGTTATCATAAGTAATTAAATATGTCTCTTATCCACGACATAAGCATAGGTGTTTTAGAATGTTTATGTAATGTTTAGAATTAATGGTAAGCAAAATATTTTTTCAACAACGCAGGAAATTTATAAGTTCCCAAATTACATAAACATATTCCCCAAGTATAATAAAATTTACGAAACAAGGATATTCTCTGTATAAAAGTTAATTTCTATTGAATAGACAATTTTTTATGACTCTCTAAAATAAAAAGACGATTTTATAAATCTGATCGATGCTGTGTTAAAATAAAAATGTATTTATATTGGCGTGTCATAAGAACGGATAAAGCAAGCATATCGGAGGCAAAAAGTGCCTTGGGGCCCCAATAAAGTAAAGGCTTTTACACACCGAAGTAAAAAATATAATTTTAGCGGTAACCGTTCTACGCTAAAATACTTTTTATTTTACTAGCTTCTTAATTTTACATACATTACAAACAAATTTATTCATAAAATTATAAAAAAAAAATTATAATTCATACACACGAAATGGTTATAAATTTTCTTGTATTAATTGTATACAATAAATATGTCCTGATATAAAAAAACGTCACTATCAATTAACATACAACATGTGTTTATACGTCAATACGGTGATACACATTTGTACCACATTAAGTTTCTTTACAAAATGTTTTATTAACGACATTATCAATTAAATATATCAATAAATTAAGTTAATGGGTAGTAGGTAACTCAATGTGTACAGTGAATGACAGAGCTAAAATACACGATTGTCGCCAATCGACCTGAGACGTCAACAGCGATCGATGTGGCAATAACACCACCTCTGACCCGCTCGACTGGTATTCGATACTCATTACGTGACTATCTGAGATCAGTATATTTGCGGTCTGGGTATTTTCATAGCATGATGTTGCAAAATACCATGCAGCCGATCTAACTGTAAGTGGGCATTGTTGCCCATGGACATCTGTGATCGACACCAAATAAGATTGAAGTCCTATATGAGGTCGACAACGGTTAAGTTGCTACCCCTAAATAATAAATGGGCACGCCTCGCATAAGTGTTTCTCCCCGCACGCTTCAAACCAGAACCCAGTAGCGTTGGACGCTGCTTAATAATAACGTGAATAATAAATTACAAAACGTTTTTTGAGTTAGTGGTAGAAATTCAAATTCTCAAATCTTCTATCTGTCCTAAATATTAAAATCTAGATCCTTAATATCTTCAGTTCTAAAATGTCCTTCATATCCTATTGTCCTTGCTGCGTTCGATGACGCAATAAAAAGAGGAGTAATGTTCGCCATACATCCAACAATTTATATAAATTGGGGACAATATTCCGTACACATTACACACAAAATAAAAATAATCCAAGAGAGCCTATATTTAATTTACTTAAATGAAAATTTACATTAATTGATATTCGATCGTTATTTTAAAAATTATCTTTCAATTAGCTAGTTAATGATGGTCCGCATGGCGCAGCGGTTACTATACGGGGCTGACACGCAAAGGGCTCCGTGTTCGACTCCCGGCTAAGCAGACATATAAGAGATTAATTTAGATTTCTGTTCTGGGTCTGGGAGTTTGTATACTCATCTTTGTATGTGTTCATGGCACTCACGACACAGAGTATCCTAGTATGGGGCAATAAGTGTAAAAAGTTTTTTAAGCTGACACTATTAAAAATAGTGTCAGTTTAAAAAAAACTCTTCCAACCACTACCATTCCTAACAATGATTTACATACTGTACTAAACTTTGATCGCGTGATGCAGTTAATTGATGCAGCTGTTGACATAATCACCATAACTTCGAACATAATGAAACACTTCTAATTTATATAGATGTCAGAACGGTGAGAAGAATAATAAAAATTTACACAGAATTTCTACCCTCATATTTTTATGTCATTCCAACGATTTCTTTTAGCATCTGCTGTTATGCTTTTCTTTAACTTTCAAGTTCTTGGATGTTTTCGACATAGTATATTATAATTACCATCTAAATTTGTCGTTCGAATCAACTATCGGTTCATTTACAGAGAAAACCTAATAACATTTTATACGGAATACCAATACCGTTTAACATACTGACTGCGGCAAACACATATGTCCTGTTTTACTGTCCGCGCCACCCGTACGGCTCGCACGCATACGGTGTGTGCCGCTGCATTGGAATTCGCCTGTTGTGGTGCGCGCCGCACGGGTGGACTGTTTCGCATATTAGCCGTCGCAATCAACGTGTTAAATATTGTGTTAGGTTATAATTTATTAAGAGATAAAATATACTCTATGAAAAATAAAATAAGGTTGTTATTTAAACATGTGGTTAAATGTAGAAAAATATGACTGAAAAGGAAGAGGACGAAAAAAGTTGGCAGATGAAAAACAAGAGAAGATGGCGGCATCGAGATTGGAAATGAGATGACGAAATGATAGGTCGATTGGACAACTGGTTGATAATTGTACTTGCCAACCTGGTAATGGGAAATGTAACGAGATCTTGCAGTAACGTGAGTATTATTTTCATTACCTTTGCTTAAATAGTGAGACATCCTATACAAATACAATATCTATACAAATATTGTGCTTAGAAGAATAGAAACATATTTTATATACTCACCCGCCTCCAGCTGCTAGTATCATCTGCATTGTGTAGTTCTAACACCTCGGCTCCCGGTGGTAAATATAAACAAAAACTATCACATTGCACTTATGTCATTTTAGTTTTGTGGCTCACTACAACTGATTGATACATACACGCTCTGATTTGTATGTACCGTTACGAATTCATTTCAGTCTTGTATAATCTCTTTCACATTTCACTAATACATTTATACGAACAAAATTAATGGTACTTTTATTTTACAAATTTGGTGGATCATCTAGAGGACTAAAGATATTAATTGAGAGTATCATGGTTTTATTGTCAAGTATTATGGTTTTATTGTGTTCTGTCGTCGTCGAAGGAACTCCATTTAAATCTAAGAGTATTATTATTTAGATAAACTAATATTAAAATGGAAACACGGTGAATGTGAAGAGTTTTTTTTCTTTGTTTGAAGAGTAGCAAACGAGCGTGCAGGCCACTTCCATGTTAAGTGGTCACTGTAGCCCATGGACACCCACATCTAATCTCAAACGAAACTGAAGTTCTATCTGAGGTTGTACGTAGATGCGTCACTAATCTTGAGGAATAAGATGGTCGCCTCGCTGTAAGCGTGCTCGGCAACCGCACCTCTTCAACCGAAACACAAAAATTGTTTCACAGCCAACTATGAAGGCATCGGTGGTACTTCACCCGGATGAATCATCTTACCACCTTCAAAAGTAGAATGTCACCTTCTCCATGTAAAATGTAGTGTGTGATCGAAAAAATACACAGTTGATAGGTCACTGACAACTCGCTCCCTTTAGGCAAGTGAACCCATAAACCCACGCGTGCACATTCCTCACACATTATCAAACATTATAATAAAACGTAAATAATACAACACAATATAATTAATGGCTGCAATTTTTCTTATGTCTTACATCTGAGCAGGCATGAGCCATATTCCACTGTGCTGTTTCAAAGTTGAATGTTGGAGATAGAATTTGTTTTTTTTTTTTTTTTATATGATGTGCGTTCCGATCCCAGGGCTGCTGGAAGAAATTTCATTTTGAAATAAGCAGTCCT
>DWKL01001830.1:0-13791 GCA_018249415.1 Phareas burnsi | reverse complement strand
TATTGCGTGCTATATGGTGTTGACACAGAGTGACCCGCGCCCCCTATTTTTGAGAACATCGTAACAAACTACAGGATTAACACCAGAAGATAGGCAATGACGTTTTCGTATCACATTACTTATTTACTGCAACCACCAACACGCACAGTTTAGCCCGTTAAACCCTCATATCTGAGAGTTCTCTATAAAGTTATCGAAGGTGTATGAAGTCTACCAATCCGCACTTGTCCAGCTTGATGGGCTATGGTCTGACACTTCTATTTCTGAGAGGAGACCCGTGCCCAGCAGTGGAACATTCATGGGTTGGTGATGAAGATTTACAAATGTTTAGACCATAATTATTTTTGTAGTAAAATATTAATTACTTAAGACGCTTATTGAATTTCAAAAATATTTAACTAATTTTTATAATACTACGTGCCATTTGGTGTCGACCTTGAAATAGATTCCAATTCCGGACCTTGAGTATGAGAGGAATCTTAACCACTGCTTGTGCTTAGCCTCAATAAGCTTACCAATGGTTTATGAATAATTATGCAATCATTTTATTATTATTATTTGTGACATAAATAACGGTAATATCGAAAACGTCGAGTGGAAATTCTCATGCCACGATTAGCCTAGCGTAGAGTTTCGGAAACCGCACAGAAATAATGTGAAGCTGTAGCAAGCGCTCCAGACTCGATTCGTCAAAAGGAACCCGGGCCTTATTGTAAGAAATATATGCATTTCTATTAAGTTTATACAATAAAACAAAGCATTAAATAAATAACTTGGATATTTCCCCAGAAAGAATCGTTGAGACCTTGAGGTGAAATGTTGAAAAGATACCTTTTTTTATTAAAAAAAAGTTAAGGTTAAGTATTTTGCGAAATAAAAACTCTGTTCTACTTAAAATAACAATGTTTCCAAACTTTTACGAAATAACACACCAGAGAATTTAAAAAAAAGGAGTCAAACCGCAATACCAACGTCCTTTGCTTTACAATTTTGTAGCTTCGCTATTTGCTCCTTTAAATCAAGAGTTGATAGCAGCATTGAAACTTGATAAACTTTTATACTGCCAACATATGATATGCCATATATATGCAATACATGAAAAACTTGTCAAACTTTCGAAGTATCTAAGAAATCGTTTGGATTTCGAACGTATTGCAACATGAATGGAAGTGTTTTAAAACTAATTCCAACGTCATAACACCTATGTTGGTTATTTATTATTATTATAGAATCATATGACAATATTAAGACTATCGGAGGTACATTCTGCTACCAGGAAAGAGGAAAAATTTAAATCCCCATGGTACACTCTCACCTTCAGTCGTCATTTTAAATTTCGACTTTACAAGAATTACCTATTACCATTTCCATATCACGCAATGCAAGTCAAGTTACGTTGGTTCTGGTTGGAGTCATTACGTAATAATCATTAAGCTTTGCAGAAGTTCTTTACCACGGCCCATAAATCTACAACGATATTATTATTGCAGTATATTCTGCTTCGATATTAATAACGCAACAAAATTTTAAATTAGATGACGATGTTATAAAATAAAATCTTTGATACAAATTTCATCTTTACACACCTCTTATTTTCAACCATTTCACACAATATTTTTAACTATATTCGTAACTTAGAAATTCTTCGTTCGTGGTGGAACTATAGTTCGACCGAGTACTACCACCGCCTTCATAATCCGCCGTGAAGCAATTCTTGTGTTTGGTCGGAGACGTGTGGTTGTTGGGTACACTCACTGCGAGGCGACCATCTTAGTCCTCAGTAATGCATCTCAGTACGACTTCAGATAGGATTGCAATCCTGATTGAGGTGCAGTGGTTGGGAAGTGTCCATGGGCTACAGTGACCACTTAACATTAGCTGGATAGCAGGCGCGATTGCTACTTCTCGAACATTAAAAAAATCACCCATTTTTACTTGTATTTAGTTGTAATTAAAAGATATTGTCATAACACTGTCGGTTTAAGTTCTCTTTTCTTTACATATATACGCATTTAAAAGACAATTAAGCCAGATCATTTGAGATTTGTTATTGTTTTTGTAAATATATAAAAGATAAAGCATAAGCAGATAGATAAAAAATTGTATTGTTGCTTTTATATCTATTTAGAAAATAGATAAACGGTGGGCAGATAGCCCGAGAATTGTGTTATTGCTTTTATGTCTGCAACAGTTAATCCACTTTTAGCTTTCGTCATAAATTTTATCTGTACGGCCAAAAATTTCGTACGTTTTCGTATCAACATCTTATGTCTGAAATTAAAGTCTGTAAGAAGTGTTACGTAAATGGAGTTTATATTACATATACATACATTATATATGTAATTTCTTTTTATGTAATTTTAAATACATTATGGATATTTCCGTCCAAAAATATGAGACTGGCTGGCGGGCTGCAACCCGTTTTACGTCCCACTCATGGACACGAGTTTCTCTCCACATCTGGGGGAGACCTGGGGCGTACGCCGCCACGCTGATCCAATGTTGCTTGATAAAAATACGAACCATTAGCGAATCCGTGTCAGATGTAGGCCAATGTTAATTACTCATATTTCAACTTCATCCAAATTCCTGTTACACTGATGTTACCTTTATTATTTATTGTTATCTCAGCGGATTCATTTATTATAAATTGTTATCTCAGTGGTATGAATACTAACGAAGTCCACAGAGAGCGCAATTCATTTCTGAGGGATTGCAAAATATGCATATATTTTTATATACCTTGTTTTAATATGTACATTGTCCTACAATCCGAATAAGTTTCGTCAAATGAGACATATTTTCACATAATCAATATTTATTACCGTCCCAATGCTAGGCAGATATCTCCTCTCAAAATTAGAAAGGTTAAGCCATCGTCCACAAGTGCTGATTGGAAAACATTAAACATCTTTCAGAATATTTATGGAGAACTATCCAACGTATAGGTTTCCTCATGATGTTTTCCTTCACCGTTGAGATTTCTAATCCATACATAACTTCGAGAAAGCAGAGGTCATCGTCGGGGAATCGAACACCGGAAGCTATACGTGAGCAATCAGAATTATGTATCGCTTACATCTAAGCTATCACTGCTATATTCACACAGTCGTTAGTAAAATTGAACCGGAACAACTGACAAATTAGACTCCTTTCGAATATAGCATTTTTTATGTGAGAGGAATAGCAAATTACTGTGCAGGCCACCTGATATCAAGTGGTCACTGCACCCCATGGACACTTATATCTAACCTCAAACAGAACTGAAATCCTCTGAGGTCGTACGTAGACGCGTTACTACTCCAGAAAACTAAGATGGTTGCTTCACTGTAAGTACTCGACAATCACATCTCTCCAACCGAAGCATAAGAAAAGCTTCACAGCGGCGGGCGATTATGTCGGCGGTGGTACCTTACCGGACGAACTATGGTTCAACCACTCAATAAAACTCAAGCTCAAACCTCTAAATATTTAATTTTTCACTTTTTTATGTACCAAGTAGCAAACAAGCGTACAGGCCCCTTGATGTTGTAACACACATTTTATCGTAAACAAAACTAAAGTTCTGTTCGAGGTCGTACATAGATGCGTCACTACTCCTGAGAACTAAGACGATCGCCTTACTGTAAATGTGTCCGGCACTTTTTTTTACGTAGATAACGCCCCGTATTAAGAAGTTCGTACCAGAAGTGTGACTTTGATATGACTATTATGGCTAATGGCAATTATATACTTCGAAAGAGCCCGTTCCTCCCAATTGTACTTCGCATCTTGCGCGCTCTCTCACCGCCCCCATTTCTTTTCTTACACGAGCTTCATGAGGATGATTTATAGCACGTTTTAAAATCCCGCCATTGTACTCGATATCTTTTGAACCATAAATGTGCCGTTTGCCTGTTTACGTAACCTTTACATAATTTTAAATTCAAATATCGAACGGGCTTTCAGTTTATGGGCAATAAATTTAAATTAAGTTTTAGAAAATAAAAATGGCGATCGTTTTTTCCGTACAAGCAGTTTTTGTTGCAGTAAATTAGAATTAATTTAACAATAAAACTTGCATCTATTCTAAAATAAACAATTTTAAAATATTCTTCTGTCCGTTTGTTTGCTTGTTCCGGCTCGATTAATTAACCGATGTTAATTTAAATTTAAATCAGACCGACATGACGGGTTTGTCGCGATGAAAAATTATCAGTTTCCCGCGGAAAATTTTACGGATCCCCAGAGTGAAGCTCGCGGCCAATCGCGGAAATGTGATCAATAGATATAACTTATATGAAAACCTAAAGTAAAAAATAAAAACTAAATAGATCGATTATTCTCAAAACCCTTTTAGAGCCAATTAAGACATTATACATCGGTATAATGTAGTGCGTACGTTTCTTTTGTTTTCTAAGCTGGTCACTTCACTAAATGTTTGTATTTCATATTGTACATTAAAGTTCCCTGCCATGTCGAGTTTGTGTTTTTCAAATTAATCTCAGGATCTTCAAACTAATCAAACGGATTTTCATACATTTTTCTCTAATAGAAAGATATGTGATAATCCCCACAATAAGTTTCAAAGCTATAATTTATGAATATGATAATATTTGTTAATTAAATTGAATAAATCGTAAATTTTCAGAGCGTCCGTGGCCTGTGCGTGCGTAAATAGTTAAAGTTACACGAAAATAAAACATAGTGGAACAGTTCTTCTAAAAAGTTTTAAATAAAATTCTACGAAGTGTTTCATATGTTCACTCGAAACTCTGTAAATATTCACTTAGTAAAGCTGATCTCTTTTTATCACTATCCAACTTCAGCATTATTTTCTGGTTAAATCACCATCAGTATGACTGTAAGATGTCGCGGAGTTAGATACTGTACAGATTGTCCTGGTTGGATCACCAAGTTATGGTCACTATATTATTGAATGCTCGTCAAATTTTCTTAGAGTATTAAAATTCAATTTGATCAATGAAGTAGAATTAAGATGAATATCCATCAGTACATCACCTTGGTGATAACCTTGAAGCGACTGAACACATTTTAATTAAATATATCTAGGAGCCACTGCGATCAAATCAGCTTTCAAATAATTAACAACACATTCATATCAGCCCACCCGTTCCAGAGCCACGGTGCTCCAGACAGAAACAAACACAAACATTCAGATATAGGTTTCAAAATTATAACATCCCTTTTAAAATTATAATGCACGAACCCTCTTCGAGAAAAACTCTATCCAGGAATGAGCCGCGTCTAAATCCGTTCAGTGATTCACGAGATAAATCGCTAGACTCTCGGCTTATCCACAGGTTTGAATTAAACCGATTTTCATAAATATATTATTAATACTGTATCACTGTACAATATGATACAATAAAACAACTTCTATTACTACTACACACTAATATATTTTATTAGCATGTATAAACTCTGTGTAAACTCAAGCGCACGGTCGCTGCACGAATGCCTAGGACGTGAAAAATGTATTCATATTTATATATTTGACAGTGTCATTGCGTTTGGTTTCGTATTAATTGTTTATTGGATGATTTTAATTCACTCTGGCAGCTGTACACCTGGTACTATAACAATTAAATAACACACAAACAATCCACAATTCACTCATGATTAATTAATCATTCAATCGCAAGAAAATTATCAATTAATCGATTCTACGAAAATGAACTGAAAACGTAGGGGAGGCGACGAGTAAAGTCGGTTATGTACAATATATGTTTAGGATGTCAGAACGACCGTGCCGTGCGTACAATAATGATATCCTGCGTACCCTATTGCTCCAAACTCGTAACAAAAGCAGTGCTCTCTTAATACGACTTTCTACTCTTTAGCTCCTACACTTCACGACTTGAAAGCGAAACCCTCAAGGTATGAGTCGAGCGTGCCGTCTTTCATAGTCCTTTTCCCGAGCATCCGAAAGATGGCGCGATAGCGACTCGCTTTAAAAAAAATGGATCAAGTGATCTGTTTTTTACTCCTGCGAACTGGCGGTAATATTATTGAGAACCGCGTCCATGTTTCGCTTTCTGATAATAAATTAAACAAACGCAGTGATTGCCTCTCGTCTCGTTAAGCACAACTGGATAAAACAGTAAACTATAAAGATAAAGGTACTAAAAATAAATAATACGCATTGATTACGTTTTATTACAATGCTGTGGAGAGATTTAAGCTTATTCTTTATTTTATTTATAGAGCACATTGAAATTATTTTAATGCAAAAATCTTGCAAACTTCACGTAAAATTTATTCTGAAATTAAAGCATTATGCAAACACTCCGCGGAAAAGTCCACTCGGTGTAATACGAAAAGATAGTGTAATAATACGTTAGTTAGGATAAATTTTCGTCGTAAAAGTCTGTATCTGTAACGAGGTAAAAAAGAGCTAAGTACTTTTTACCTAGTCGTACCTATGTGTACTCGTACGAGTCTTGCCCGCATGCACTAAATCCGTATTCTGCAGATTTCGCTGGAATCCAATCCGTTCATCAACTGAACAAATTGGACTTGAAAAGAATAAAAATCAAAAGAATAAGAGATTGTAATAAAATTGGTTGATTTTTAACGAACGATATTTATTTATGTAACACTATTTCTATTGTGTATGTGACAGTAAACGGTTCGTTATAGATATGTAAGGAAATAATTTAGAATATTTATTTGGTGTTCCGTTATATTTGACATAGTATCTAAACATACATATATCCTGTAAAGTTGTGAAATCGATTACTTATAAATATTTCCTTTACTCAGGTGAAAAATCAGCGAAAAATTGCATATTTGTCGCTAAAAAAAAATTAATAAGCTCCATGAAAAGAAAGTTTAATAAGGCTTGTATAAAGTAAATAGTCGAATTTAAGTTGGTACAAAATGCGAGAAAGCAAACTTTATTTTTTCTAGCATTTGCAACCAAATAGAACGTAGGTCGTGCATAACTTAAAGACGAACACTGGATGGTGGGTTGGACGCCAAATGGAAGAAACCGAGTGAACTAAATAACCGATCCGAAATACCGTAATAAGAATAAAATCCAGGAAATGAACAGTAGCATACGTATCTGTGTGAAGTAATTTATGTTTTGCGATCGCCAACATCAAAGCCAAGCGCCGCGACTACGGTGAAACCAACCTTTTTGGCGGATGTCTATATCCAGCTGTAGATTTATAAGAGTTGTTTGAGGGATCCAGCCATCCATCCATTCAGTTCATTATATCATTTTCATATCCGTACAACACATTTCAAGGTTTTAAAGTATGCGATTGTAGCAATTACCGTGGTTGTCGTAATTACCTTATCCCGATACAAAATTTAATGTATTAATAACACGTGAAATATAATACGTTAATTACGAAACAATGTTCATTTCAGCATTAATATTTTAATATGTATAAGTTTCAACGCAGTATTCAACAAAAATATTTATTAATGGTGTTTATGAGGATACCTGATATTCTCCAGTAAATGTGAAATCTTGTCAAATTCATAGACTGAGAACTGACTGACTACTTAAGAATTTTGTATAGTACATTTATACATTTGTACTACACAAAACTGTACTACACTTGTACTACACAAAATTATTAAGAGCATAATATATTTTTTTTTTGTCGACCCGCGAAGCACAACTGTTACCACACCGGATTGACACACAGAGGATTCTGGGTTCCACTCCCGGCCTGAAAGACATTTAAATTATGAATTTAGATTTCCGTTCTGGGTCTGCATGTTTGTGTACTCTTCTTGTATTTGCCCATGGTACCCACGAAACAGAGTATCCATCCTAATGTGAAGCTGTGAGCGTGGAAAGCGTTTGTTTGTTTATTACAATAAGAGTTTCTTTATAATGTATTGAATCACAATTTTAGCCTTCAAGCTGGTGGAAACTGCTCTCCCAGTCAACTTATGCTACTAAAGACTCATAATCATGATTACACACTGACACTGGCATTTTTAGAAAAAGTTTTCCTCCCTGCGGCGAATTTTCTCGTTAGCGGCTAGCCAGCTTAGGATTTAGCTGGTCAGCTTACACTTTATTACCTTTACACGAAACCAGAGCTTCGCGAATGGTTCAAGTTAAATAGAACCTTTCAACACACTAACATTTAGTGTAATAAGAAGCGTCGATACTCGAACGTTTACTGAAATAATGAGAATACTGAAAACGATTTTGCAAATTATCTAAACTAACATTATATATGCGTAAGTCTGTTTGCTTATTTATTACTTTTTCACACCGAAATTGCTGAACCACGTTCGGTTAAATTTGGCAAGAGACCCAGAGAAAGGACGCTCTCCACCTTTTATTAAAAAAAAAAAGGACAAGTTACTTTCGTATTTATAATATTAATATGGATGCAAATATAAATATAATTTTAATACGTGGTGGCACTATAGTTCATCCGGAAATACCAGTGCCGCCACAACAATCCGACGTGAAGCAGTTTTTGTGTTTCGGTTGGAGAGGTGTGCTTCTGAGAACACTTACAGCGAGGCGACCATCTCAGTCCTCGGAGTGGTAACGTATCTACGTACGACCTGAGATAGAAGTAGTCCCGTTTGAGGCAAAATATTGGTAGTTATGGGCTACAGTGACCACTTAATATCGGGTAACCTGATGGTTTGCTGCCTTTAAAAGATAATATTGTAAGAGCAGTTTTTGTTTCGGTTGGAGAGGTGCGGTTACCAGGTACACATATAGCGAGGCGACCATCTTAGTCCTCAGGAGTAATGACGCACCCATATACAACCTCAAACGGAACTTCAGTTTCGTTTGAAGTTGGATGTAGGTATCTGTGGGCTGCGGTGACCACTTAACAACAGGTGGTCTGCACTCGTTTGGTACTTTACAAAGATAAAAAAAATCGAATAACCTGATTACAGATAATACAATAGCAGTTAGAAGTTCAATGAACTCATGTATGTCATGTTATATATGTGACATTAGTTAATGTTCCCATCGATTAAAATATACGGGGACTAAGTCGCGGGTATCGCTAATATTACATTACATAACAGGAGTTAGTAATAAACGCGGCCATAAGCCATTAAACGACTGAGATAAATCTTGACTAAACTTAAACATGCATTTTAGGCTATAGAATTTTACATAAAATACGTATATTATCGTATAATAGTTAAGATGTGCACCTATTGGAGCTGATGGGCACTAGGGACCACTGCGTGTACGTTTATCACTTCCGTTACAGAAAAAAAATACGCAAAATTATGTACAAACTTTACCAGCAAATAGCTCTAATTCTTACAGTAACATAAAGTTCCACAGTTTCCTGCAGCTTAAGTCTATGCAAATATTGTGCATAGACCGAAAACTTTTCTTTTAAAAGCTACTTAGCATTCGTTTATTATGCATGAAAATATAAACTTTCCAGCTATACTTAACATGCAAGGAACTTTTCTTCATACTTTATCAATAAACTGAAAGTATACATACGAGGTCACAGTGTCAAATGATTTGAAATATTGCCGCCCAGCTACGTCGGTATATTCCGGAGTAGATACATAAGTTACAGTTTGAACATGTTTTATTTATTTCCTTTCTGTCTCCGAGGTATCAGCCGGTAGATCGTAAGTCACGAAATAAGGTGTAATGTCACGGAAATCTTGAGATAAGGTAACGAAAACCTTCCATTATGTTTTTCACCTCTTATATTTAGCACAACAAAAGAACATATTCATATGGATAATCTCAAACGCGCACAATAGTTATCATTGTTGTACACAAAATCAAGAGCTACTAAAAAACTATTGATCACTGGTAGCTAAAGATAAAAAAGAGGTCAGTAACCTCAAAATTGAGGAGTTTTAAACTACGCTTGCACCACGCCGCTGATACGTTCACACGCGGTGTTGCCAAGTATTTGGTACACAATGTTTCGGCTGACGTGAATAGTTCCGCGGCCGGCGCTGTACTGGAATGAATTCCGTGCGGGATTTTTTCGAACACAGCCAAAAGTAGTACACAGTCAATCGACCAGCATCGTATCTACTAGATATATTCAGTGCGGCCTTAGACGAAGTAACCAAAGTGACTCCAAATAGGTATTCATTTTTATACAGCGTACATACAAGTTCATCCCGACACGTGGGGCTAGAGAATTTCACGCTGATTGGCTCAAGTTACACGCCGATAACCGCGCTACATAATAAAACCAGTGATATTCCTAGACACGACTACATAAATATAGGATATGTTGGACTGATGTTATATGAGAAAATGTATTTTTTTATGTAATAAATTTTATCTAAAGCTACTAACGCTCGACAAAAATCGTCTTAAACTACAATTGCCTACAACAAAATTTATTTTCAATTATTGCTTATTGTTTAATTCACCTATATTTCCACTGATTAAAAAAAAGTACACCGGTCTCCTACCGTTCCTTTTGAAATACCTCTTCCAAACAGCTCTCGACGCCCAAACCAGGACATCTGTAACCGACCCAAACAGGATAGATGTTCTGCCTGAAGACCGTCACAGGTGAGTTGCACATGAGATCTAAATTGGAGCGCAGATTCCTTCCTCCCATTTACCGCACACTTCAAACCGGAACACAGCAGGTTACGTCGCTGTCATAAGGCACAAAGGCGTGGCCCCTCCTTAGTCGTATCACGAAGAGTTCCACTTTCAAAAATGTGTAGGTTGCATTAGGCGTCTATCTGCTTACTATGTCGAAGTACGAGCCTTAAATAGTACTACCCCATCTATTCCCGTGGATATCATCGGGAACAGCTATGGGATTAAATCCAGAAGAGCTGTTTATCTTTCTGCGGAGTTATTCATTTACTGCGGTCAACTACGCCCAGACAAGTGCGGTGAATACGAGATAACCTGTTTAGTGAACACTGGTCCAGCATTGGACGTACAGTTTTAAAGGATCGAGTACTGTCCAGCCTTTCACCTCAAGTTCCATGCGCGCATTTGGCCCAATTTAAGTGCAGCTATAGCTTGGTACTAAAGACTCCGGCCACTAATACCGAGAGTCCAAAGTTCAAATCCCAGAAACGCATCTCAATTTTTTCAATGTTATACGCGTATTAGAAATTAACTACCACTTGCTTAAATGGTGAAATAAATATCCTGAAATTTTCACAAGTTTAGAGTTCTTCATATAGATCTCAAAGGGATGTTAATTGTATTAATCCGCAATTGGCCAGCATAATAATCAATGGCCTACACGTTCTGATTCTGATAGGAAAGCCGTGCCCGACGGTGGGGCTGATAATGAGCTTGTAATGATGCTTCCAGTACTTATCTGTACAAATAATTAAAATTTAAGTGTATGTCTGTAATCCCAAAATAACTGATAAGCATGCAGCAATGATCTCATGAGCTTATTTGCACATTGAAAACAGAAATTTAGCTATAAAAATAACTAGAAATCTTAGATATAAACTAAAAACCGTATATGGAAGTTTACGCAGGCAGATGCGCGCGTATTCCCGTTGCAAATTTAATCTGTAATTCCTTATCTAGGGACCGAGAATTCCAAATTGAAAACGCAAGCAAACGCCTTGGTAATCTGATTTACCTTTTTTTTAGCAGCAGTCGGCGCTCGCTTTGAGATGACATTTCCGACCAATCCTCACCGGACATGCTCGGAAATAGATGCAGAACAGAGTTAACCGTTCAATTATGAAATCGTGCTCGGAACACCATCTGCTTTGATTTATTTGCGAATCTAGCTTTAATATATCTAAATGCAAGCAACATCCCGCAATATGATTTTGATAAATTGATTTAATCTAGGGCGTAATAAAACCACAATGGGCACAATTTTGCAAGATTACAAATGTCGAACCTATGTAACTCTATATAAATAAATGTCGATTTGTGATTTCAATTTGAAATATTTAATTGATATATCTTAAAAATACTGTTAAAATTACACTTAGGTGCAAGCAGTGATAGCCTAGTGATTTAGATTTCGGCCTCTCACACTGGCGGTCCAGGGTCCAAACAAAGCACGCGCCTCTGATTTTTAAAAACATAATTTTATCACTCGCTTTAACAGTGAAAGAAAACGTCGTAAGGAAACCTACACGTCTGGGAGTTCTTTGTAAATTTTTCGAAGCTATGTAAAGTATACCAATCCGCACTTGGTCAGCGTGGTGAACTATGGCCAAACCCTACGCATTATAAAACTCGTGCACAACAGTGGGACATGAATGGGTTGATGATGAACCGAACTGTTAAAATTACGGTAAAACATTTTTTAGATTCCTTCTTATATGTTTATTTGTTTTATCTGTATGTATGAACGAACTGATTTTGGAAGCCAGTGAACCGATCGGAAACGATTGCAATGATAAAGAACTTTACTACGCTACTTGTTCCTCTGCAAATATCTATAGCGAATAATTTAATACAAACCTTGCGCGTACGATAACGCGTCTGAAGATGTGTGCAGATTTTCATTTTCAACAATATTTTATGGATCCCGATGTGCTAGATATCCTCCGTCGAAACAATGAAAATAACCAGCAGAAGTTAAAAGGAGACTGTGGAAATATTTGATATATGTCTCTAGCACCATTGTTTTAAAAATACGTTTGAGTATCGCAAAAATCACAAAGGAATACTTGTGTTCACGAAAGGGAAGTTTTGATATAAGATCTATAAGTGAAACTAATTTTAAGTATTTAATATTATAAAATTATAACAGACACGTTATTGTACACGTCATGTACTCGACTAATTATAATTTATATGTCGCATTAATTAATTAACTACCTAATACCCGCGACTTCGTCCGCGTGTACTACGTAAATAGTACATGAATCTGAGAGCCATAATTTTCAACTGCCACGCACAGCGAAATCTATTGAATCTAATGATTCTATTTATAAATATATTATATTTTCTCATTCTTATTAGTAAGTAAAATTATTAGTAGGTAATAAACGATATTTGATCTTCATTCGCATAATATTCAATTGAATCAAATTCTTAACTTTCGGTTTGATTTCGAGTATGAGTATTTTACGCTTTTGCAGTTTTTTATAATAAATTCAAACTTAATACTAAGACTTTTCAGTCCGCGCGTACAAGTCATGATCGACAATTATATCATTGTTTTTGATACAGTACTTATAAAACCTTATTATTGTTTTTTTAACCAATACGTGATTTTTAGTTTTAAACAAATCCACGTATTGCTGTCGATTACTTGGCTCCAACCCTTTTATGTCCCACTGCTGGGTATGCGTCTCTTCACACAACTGGGGAAGGCATACTCCATCACGCAGTTCCAATGCGGATTGGTAGAGATACGGGTCACCAACCCGCGTGGAATGTTTTCAAACCGCCTACAAGGTCTCCGTCAAGGTTTAACGACTGCAATCGATGATAACAACCGGGACCAACGACTTTACATGCCGCCCGAGACACGGAAACGCGCCTAAAATTTAACCACTAGCGGTCACCCATCCAACTGCGAACACACAAAAGCCGTGGGGCGCCGTGTGCTAATTACAGATCTATTATATATATCGTTATTTTAATAACACTGGTGTAGTATAGTCCCGAGAACTCACAGCAGTGATAGCCTAGTGGTTAAGATTCCGATCTTTCACGCTGGGGGGCCGGGGTTCGAATTTCGCATGTCCCTCTGATTTTTTCGAAGTAATGTGCGTATGAGAAATTAATTATCACTTGCTTAAACGGTGAAGGAAAACATCGTGAGGAAACCTACATACCTAAAAGTTCTTTATAAAGTTCTCTAAGATATGTGAAGTCTACCAATCCGCACTTGGCCAGCT